>CBVK0100135248.1:0-14466 GCA_900067695.1 Picea abies | reverse complement strand
GAGCCAACATTAGGGCTTAATAAATCGAGTGGGCAACAATCTATGGCAAGCTGATCCAGCTTTTAAAGTTCAGTTTTTTACTTTATGTCAGAAGTCCTTTTGTATGGTTTTCATCGGGGACATCTAAGTTTGACTTTGGTCCAAAACTTCCTCAGGGAATTTTGTAAAGAGAACAATTCTTTTGATAATTGGAATGGAATAAACGATTGCTTTATGTCTCATCTGTTTTGATTATTGACTTGGTGTTTTTACTTCTGTCTCTATATTTATTTAAACATCTGTTATATTAAGAAAATTACATAAATAATGAACTTTCCAGCAAGCTTTCATTTATAAAAAAGATCAGCCTAAGCACTTGTAATCAATACTTGTGAATTATGAAACAAATTTTGATGGCTATAAACATAAGGTGATATTCCCTTCTATCTTGCTTTAGCCAAGTAAGATCTGAAAATGCTTGAGTAAATATCCTTTCATATCTTTTTCTCAACACCTATCATCCACATGTTGAACTTATGCTTATACTGATGGGGGGGGTGAATCAATATAAGATACTTTTCAATTTATTTAACCATTCATCAATCATTCACTAGATGAGAAACAATAATCACATATAAACTCAAATAATAATGCACATAGTTTAACATGGAAACCCAATAGAGAGAAAACCATATTTAACTTATCTTTATTAATGTCTGTAGGCACCAATCTACTGCTACAAATATTATAGGCACCAACCTACTAATGACACCAATATCCTTAACTTAGCACCAACTCAACATGATGTAGGCACTAACCTATTGGAGACACCAATATCCTCAACTGAGCACATGTAGGCACTAACCTACTGTTACAATATTTGTAAGAACCAACTTCTTAGAGACACAAATCCCCTCACCCGAGCACTAACTCAATAAGATATGTGTAGACACAAATCCAAGATATTTGTACAGATATTACTTCTAACTTCACTTGCATGCTTCATTCCATAGAAAATCCTTCAAACCCTAGTCACATGTAGCCTTCATGCCCTATCGAGCCTCATAACATCATTCCCATAATATAATCCCTGATGGCAACAACACAACCTTAAAAAATTGCACACAACATCATCACAGACCTTTAATCCTTCATACCACACCTTGAGAACAAGAAAGACCTCAAGAAAATCCCTTATACTTCTCTTGCACATCTTTAGATCCCAAAAATACACCCCAACTCCTTTAGTGCACCTTAGATCACTTCTATGCACTTAGACTTGATCTCTTGCTTAGTTTCATTGCAAATGTGCACATCTATCATGTATTTATAGTAATTATGTCCCCACTTTTAGGGACGACATGTAAAGACTGGTTGAGTTGACCTCAATTTTTTGGTTGGGTTGTTGGATGAAAATATTCATATCCTCTCATTCCTAGGGAGTTAGAGGGAATGCCATACACAGTTGGAAAGGTCTTGGAATAAGATTAGTTACCATATAACTTTTGCTCCCATTAGAGCCAGGTGTGTAGGGTGAAAATTCCTTCAAAGATATGGTATCCAAACTGATCATAAAAAATCCAAAAATAACACTTTCAAGAATCTCCATCTTGTAATCTTTATCTTGGACATATGTAGGCTTGTATTATTTATCTTGGAAATATATGGGATCCCCCTATATTTGACATCAATGAAAAAAATATTTATAACAATCTCCCCCTTTTTCATTGATGGCAATCCTTAGTCAATTATGTAATACTCCCCCTATCTGCAACTCTCCTTGTGTATGCGATTCTTCCTTTGTTTTCAACTTCTCGTATTTGAAATGAATGACAAAGGGATGCTCCCCTTCAAGCACTCCAATGTGCAATTTAAAAGTATATCTCTAATTGATCATTATCCAGGTTGTCTCTACTACAAGTATCCAACACTAATCCTTCTATTTTATTGTTTTTATTGATCAAACCTTCCACTCAAAAGTCATGACATTGATCTTTTTAATGGGGTGGAGCTTTAGTATTGACTTTATTTGAATATGTTTATGCCTCCTCATTCCTTATTTACAAGGACCAATCAAATGACTTCTCTTGTCCAAAAGAGTAATGTAAACTTGAGTTTCCATTTTCACAAGGAAATGTCCCAGCCTTACCTTTTCTAGAAATGGGGTGTACATATTTCAAGTGAGAATCAAAACACTAAATCTCCCTATCATCTTCATCTAGACTATCACATCCTTTCTCATAACAAACAATTTCATCTCTCCCTCTTTCTTGCTTTTGCTTCCTTTTCCAAACCTTTGAGTATTCTTCTCTATGCTTGGAAAGAACATCTTCTTTCTTTAGTATAGGTGGTCCGACTATAATACTTCAACAGTAACGTGCTATGTGCCCATGGTTATTGCACTTATAACATTCAATATTATAATCATGTAGAGGAGAAAATGAATTGTAGTTTATGTTAGCAAACCCATGAGAAATTTTGGTTTTGTTGGTCACATAATCATCCTTTGAGGTCTTATAAGAACCTCTATTTCTATCTCTCACATGATCACTTCTTGCATAAGCTCTATAATCTATCGCCTTATGACCAAAATTATTGTAAGAAAAACAATAGCCAAGAAAGAGATCTTGGTACCGATTTGTGAAATGGATTCTTGGTGGAACAACTCTTCTAAACTCATTCTTGTTATCCTTGTGAGAAAACTTAGGTTTTTGTTGGTCATCATTGCCTTTCGTTACCTTAATGCTTGCATCTCCCTTGGGGGTATTTTATTTTTCGTCGTAGCCAATACCTGTCTTGATGAATGGCGACCTTTGGCAACTGAGAATATTATCTAATATTTCAATACTCTTTCCAAACTTCAAGATTTTATTCAATTGAATAGTTGTTTTCTCTAGCTCCTTTCTTAAGGAAACGATTTCATCCTGTAACTTCTTGCAATTTTCTTCTTTTTCTTTTAGTTGGATTCTCACCACTTTTTCTACCCTTTTTTCCCCTTCTAGTTGAGTCTTCAAGATGATAATTGTCTTCTCTATTTATTCAAGATCATGATCCTCCTCTTTATATTTCTACAATTGCTCTTTCTACTTTATATTTATTTTCCTAAGTCTGTCTCTTTCTTCTAAGGCACTAGTGAGTTTTGCTTCAAGATCTTCTTCTTCCGAATCTGGTTTTTCTATCTGATTATGTTCATTTTCTTCATCAACATGCTTTGTTTCCATGGTTATGGAGAGATATTCTTCTTCGTCATCACTATTTTCCCTTTTTTCATATGGGCATTTAGTAGCAAAATGTCCTATTCTACCACACTTAAAGCATTGGAAGGGTTGCTTACCTTTGTATTTGCTAGGTCCTCCTTTTAGATTTCTAGCAAATTGTGCTTCTTCTGTTCCTAATTCACATTTGGAACAATCATTATAGCTCTCTTCATTGGGTATCTCTTCATAAATGTTTTGTATCTTGTCCCAAATATGTTTAGCTGATATACACTTCATTACCTTGACAATCTCAAAATTTGATAGGCCACTCATTATGACATCTACTTCTTTTGCATTATTTTCACTTGACTCCTTCCTAGCTTCATATGTATAACTTGTTGTGCCTAATTCCCAAATATCAAACCCAAGGGCCTGCAAATATATCTTCATTATTATACTCCATGATGCATAGTTTGTTTGATCGAACAAAGGAGCTCTATTTGGGGACCTTCCTTACAGTCCATATGTGCTTAAGATCTGCCTTCTAGTGGTTAAATTGTTTCTGAAGGAACCCACTCTAATACCAAGTGTTGAACTTATGGTTATACTAAGAGGGGGGAGTGAATCAATATAAGATACTTTTTACTTTATTTAACCATTCATTAACCATTCATTATCTTAGAAATAATAATCACATATAAACTCAAATCATAATGCACATAGTTTAACATGGAAACCCAATCGGGAGAAAACCATAAACTTATCTTTATTAATGCCTGTAGGCACCAACCTACTGTTACAAATATTATAGGCACCAACCTAATGGAGACACCAATCTCCTTAACTGAGCACCAACTCAACAAGATGTAAGCATTGACCTACTAGAGACACCAATCTCCTCAATTGGGCACCAACTTAGCAACACATGTAAGCACCAACCTAATGTTACAATATTTGCAAGCACCAACTTATTGGAGACACCAATACCCTCACAGTGCACCAAATCAATAATATATGTGTAGATGCCAATCCAGTATCTTCATATACCGAGTACTTCTGACTTCACCTGCATGCTTCATTCCACAGACAATCCTTCAAACCCTAGTCACATGTAGCCTTCATGCCCTAGCGAGCCTCATAGAATCATTCCCAGAATATAATCCTTGATGGAAACATCACAACCTTAAAACAACACACATGATAGCATCATAGACATTCAGTCCTTCATACTACACCTTGAGAACAAGAAAGACCCCAAGAAAATCCCTTAGACTTCTCCTTCACACCTTTAGATCACAAAAATATGCCCCGACTCCTTTAGCGCACCTCAGATCACTTTTGTGCACCTTATACTTGATATCTTGCTTGGTTGCACTAAAAATACGTACATCTATCCTATATTTATAGTAATTATGTCCCCAATTTCAGGGTCAACCTATAAAGATTGGCCGGGCCAACCTCAATTTTCTGGCTGGGGTGTCAGATGGAAAAATTCATATCTCCTCATTCCTAGGGAGTTAGAGGGAATGTGATATACCATTGGAAATGTCTTGGAATAAAATTTCCAACCTTATAAATTGTGCTCCCATTAGATTTAGGTATCTAGGGTAAAAATTCCTTCAAATATAGGGTGTCTAAATTGATCATCAAAAATCCAAAAATAATAGTTTCAATAATCTCCATCTTGCAATATTTATCTTGGACATTTATTGGTTTATAACATTTATCTTGGACATCTGTGGGCTCCCCCTTTCTTATTGACACATGTAATTATATTGAGAGGGGGGGGTAAATCAATATAGTACTATTTTTACTCTTCTTATAATCTTTATCAATTTATTATTTCACCGGTCATAAACAGTTAAGCCAAAATGCACATTCAAACATATAATCCGCAGTTCATAGAGATTTAACGTGGAACCCCAAATGGGAGAAAACCATTAAAATTCTCTTTATAATATCTTGTAGGAACCAACCTACTTTTACAATGCTTGCAAGAACCAACTTGCAGGAGACACCAATCTCCTCTCATGAGCACCAACTCAAAAATAATATTTGCAGGCACCAACCTGTAGGAGACACCAATCCTCTTGACCGAGAACCAACTAAGTTCTCCCTGTAGGAACCTACCTACAATTTTTATATTCTATATTCGCAGGCACCAACCTGCAGGAGACACTGATCCCCTTATCTAAGCACCAACTCAGCCCTATCTATAAATACCAATTTATTGAAAAATCAATCTCCTCGAGCCATTGGCAATACCAAACTATCTCTTTCCTTCAATCTTTCACCTGCACAAATCTATTGCTCTATCACTTTTGTCATAGTTCTTGATCTGCATAGTTCCATAATTTCCTTTGTCCTTACACCTCCCAACCTCCCTTAGATGATATCATTACCATCCTTTCATTCTATAGGTATCCTCAAACCTCAAATTCTCAAAGCTTCTCTTCCATGATTCTTAATTCTGCCTTCACTCTTCCATCACTTTTCACACTCTCGCACACTTGAACTGGATTTGAACATAATTATTTATATACTCTATAAATCCATGACTTTGTCCACATAGAAAATTATGTCCATGGAGTCGCTCTAGATCTCCTCAAAACCAGGCTACAACATTTATTAGAAACCGACCTTCAATTACCTTTCATCACACACCATCTTCTTCTCTGAACAAAGCATGAACCATGGCACAAAACAACTGTCAGATCTCACTAAGATTCAATATTCACCATTGATTTATTTCATTGTCCACCAAAACACACAATACACCCTCAGTGCTCAACAGTTGTCCAATCTATCCTTGATTTTATCTCGATCGTCAATCTTCTTTAGCATATTGAGACCACGTGTAACCACACTGCACAACTGCTGTCTGATCTGGACCTCCATTCAATCAAAAACATCAATCTTACTTTACTGTCCACAAGAACACACCATGCAACCATGACACACGGTCATCATCCAATCATCTTATTAATTACATTTCAACCATTGAACTTATGCAACATAGATTCAATGCTAACTTTTCGATCTGAGACTTGGATTCATTGTGGATCCAAGGCATATATCTTGTTCATTTCAAACTTTTGTGGTCTCCATAATACACTCTTAAGTTCTGCTGCACTCACTTTGCACCTATACTTAGATGCATTTCCAACCATTTCTCTGCGAGTTTACAAGACATTATGAGCCATTAAATTTCTCATCCTCTGAGTCGTTCAATCTATGACAACTCACCACCTCTTGGGATATTGGATCTCTCACCTTCTAGGCCGTTTGATCCATGACAAGTGGCGACCTCCCGGGTCATTTGATCTTCACCCTTTGGGTCGTCTGATCTGTTCTCCATGCTTAGTCATTTTTTGAACTCTCACCGTGGGTTTGCAACATCTCCATTCTTATTCATGACCTCGTCCGTCCAACCGATCCACTTACTTAGTCTTTTTTCGAGGTCTCACCACGGGTTCACAAGACATCTCCATTCTTCTCTTGTCAACTCGGTCTGTCTGTCTAACCGATTCTTGTCACTTAGTAAATTCTTTGAAGTTTTACCACAAGTCTGCGGGTCTATGGCACTTGCCCGATTCTTGTGACTTTGTCCGTTTGACCGATCCAATATTCATACTTATCCATTTCTCAAGATATCAAATGATTCTTGGTACTTTGTTATTTTCCAAGATTTTACTGTTGGTCCACGAGTTCATGTCCTCATACACCTGATTCTCCATCGTGCTCATAATCTCTGCGATATTTCGATACTTAGTCATTTTCAATATCTTTGTGATGATGTTGCAGATGATATCATTGCCATGTGGATGTCTTTTGATGTGGCACTCATCTAACTTGTAACACCTTGTTTTCTCCCAAGACTATAATTATGCACAAACTTAATATGTTAAGAATATGAGGTATGTAATTTTTTTTTTATTTAATATAAACACCAAACTACTGACTGAGAGGGAACAACCTTGATAAGTACTATCCATGATACACCAGAGGAAATTGATGAGGTAGAGGGATTGATGGAATGGTTTAGTGAAGTGGAGTTGATATGCATCAATGAATAAAATAGGAATCTTCCACAACAAGCTAATCTATTCTTGCAAACATAATGACTTCACCTACCAACACACAGAACTGATAAAGGAGACCATGTGACCATTAAAGAGAAGGTCATAGAGGTGGTTGAGTAGTAATGACTATGAAATTGTCCCATACAGATAGAGAATGGCCAATTGAATAATTGATGGGGGAATGTACCACAGAACCACCCCTTCAGATTATGAAGGGCGAACTCTAGGTTGCGTCTGCAATATGCTGTAGAGATCCCAAGGGGATGGAAAAGAAGATCGAGGAAAGAAAAATGCAACTTGTCCAGGATGAGAGAGTGTGAAAAAACACAGACACACAAAGAAATGTAATTGGATAGGAGAATATCCTTGCAACAGAGATATTGCACCCAAAGATAGAAATGAGACACCACAACAATAAGAAAGGTTCAGAGATGAGAAAAAGAGCACAAAAACACATATGTGTTGACTGAGAAAGAAAATATTAGCTTTGTGGAAGAAAATAGGAAGCTTTTTTTAGTTGTTGATGATCACCCTGAATAGAGAAGACCTGAAATCCCAAATTGGAGCAATAATGGACTACAACTTGGTGATTACTGGACATAAATCGACACTGGTAAGGGCAGGTCACTGAGGGAATGTTGAGCAGAGAAGGGACTTCCTAATGTAGATGAAATCTATTTGAGAAACCATTTGATAAACCTGTAGAGACCTGAAGCTCAATGGGAAGTGGAAACTTATGCTATGTCAAAGGAAGAAGGAGAGTAACCTTCCTGGATCATCACAGACTCAGAACCCTATTGAGTCAATTTCCTTGGTGATATCATGGCTTGGCACAGGGGTGGCACATTGTAGGAAGTGACTCTACAACAAGGCTTAAGGTTAGTAGGAAATACGTCCTCTCTCAGTTAGTTGAATTGGATTATTTCCTTATCAGATAAGTGTTCATCTATACTGAAACTGACTGTGAATGATTTATGTGAATGCTCATGAATGGAACAATTGTAAGATAACGTATATGAATGTCTGAATCTAAGAGAAATTTTGTGTACTTAACCTATGATTTTTAATGTTGTAAGATGAGTTATGTTATGATGTTTACTATTGTCTGGTTAAATTGTAAAAATGAATAAATACAAATTGTTACCTATTCAAATAATCTATGTTTTCCTTGCATGGAGAGCCTGTAAATTATGCGAGGCTTTAACCTTAAGTTTGACAGTTTGTAATGGCTGTAGAATGTATTTCGATCCATCATAACTCATAATGACCATAGATCGGAGTTCAAGACCTTTTAGGTCAGGAATGAAGTTTCATGAAACCTAAAAAATGGCTAAGTCCTTGAAGTGAACAGTTATGACTCCTTCAAACCCTGTGTTGGTCAGCAGAGAAAAAAAATGTTGATATGAAGATATCGTGACCGTTGATCGATGGTTTTTTCAGAGTGAGAGTGTCGGAGAGGATACAAAAATGTGGTGGGAAATAATATGAATGAGAGACTCTGAAATGGACCTTTCAGAGTGAGGTTTTCAGAAGGAAATCTCCTGTGCCATGAGAATAACCCCGAAGGAGAGATCCCGAAGTCGAGCCAGTGTGAGGCATAGATCTCAAAGAGAGAGGGATGAATCCTTAGTTTTTGATCATCATGACTCCCACTTAGTAGGTCGAGAGGGTGAGAGCTGACTGGGAGCGTTAGTGTGAAGACACATGTCAACAATTAATTAGGTGACTAGATTGAGTGCGAGTCTAGTTGGCTCAGAGTTGATTGTTTTTCGGAGTATGACTTTGAAGGATTCAAAGTACTCCTCTGATGGTTTGAGAGTGTGAGTATGACATGGGGAAGATCTCGACTATAGGTCGATGTATGGAGATATGGGAAGATAGACATCGATTTGTCGTGAGTCCCGCCTAAGTCAAGAAGTGCAATATTAACATCATGGTTGACGTGGCATGCCAGTAGACCAATCAGAGTGAATTTAGAGAAACAAGTGTCACTCACCCATCGATGGATGATTTGATCATGGTCAAACAAGGCTGGGGAACATTGGACCATGAATAGATCTCAATCGTGTGTCAGGAGATCAGGACTTGCGTCTATGTCGTCCATCGAGGAGAGGGAATATTCCTCGACACCTTGATTTTGGAGCAATGGAACTGCTCAATCCATTCTAGCTCCAAAGGGATGACATCGAAAGGGAATATTCTTCGATACCGTATTCTACGGAGGTGAGTAATGAGGGTACTAGAAGAGAGTTCAAGGGATAACGACGATGGGCCTGTGTGGATCCAAATTTCCCCATGGTAGGATTGACAAGAACCACATTGGTGCTACATTGTCGCAATGTCAGATGGAAAGTGTGACGATGTGTTATGTGGATTCCACGTGTTAGTGGTATAGAGGTAAAAAACCCAAGAACTTCGGAAGGCCATAACTTTCTATCTAGAGCTCAATTTTGAGCGAAATTGCCACTGTTGGGAAGCTCTCGACGAAAAGAAGATGGTGTATCCATAAAAGAGAGGATCCAAGATAGTTGAGAAAAGTGAAAATTCTAATACCCCATCCCCTAAAAGGAAACTTACGGGTTGGGTGTGTTACATAACTAGACACCTGGCGTCGATGAGGTTGCTATCATGGAACTCACATGGTTGAGTTGGCCCACCAAGTATCAGACCCAACTATTTAATCTTAACCATTGATCTTTGAGATGAACGATCATAATTTATCTTGTTCTGAGCCCACTGTTCTTTATGAAAAAACTTAGTGTTTCACATAGGATTATGTAGCTCATCATTCATATTCAAACTTAGAGATAATGCCTTTTCATTATGAACCCAAGATCACGACTTCCCAATGAATGTGGGATATATCAATTTCTCCATATCTTTGATATTTTGTAAACCATGATTACTCTGCAACAAAAATCTTCCACATGGTTGTCTCATCTAGCCTAGTCCTCTTCTGTAGTCTTCTCACCACGAAGTTCTCTTTTTTCAACTTCCACTCTCTATTTCACTTCGTCTAGATGCACAAAGAACACCTACATGTGCTCGACAAAATAGAGTCATATTTGTGCACAGAGACCCATCAATGTACAAGGGAATTATTTACATACATAGTTTCTCTCACCTCCATTCATGCAGAGTCACACAGGTACATACTCAATTACTTCTATCTGGTTTGATTTGCAGTATAGATGCTTCCTCTATTGTATGATTCTGGTTCGATACTTGGACCTGTCATTCATTCATGGAGGCATTCATTATCTACCCCTACCTGGGATATCAATGACATCCTTTGACATCAATGACAACACAATTTCCAACAAACTCCCCCTTTGTCATTGATGGCAACACTTAATCATATTGATACTTCTTAGTACTCCTTTTGACTGCTAGCTCAGTGGTAGAATATTTGACTACTTCCTACATGTCTTTCTTTCTGCAAATCTCCCCCTTTGGCATCAATGGAAAAGGGTTTTCTCCCCTTATCACTTTATTCTTTATTTTTTTCTCTCTGACTAGCACCTTCCTTCCCTTTCTATATCTCCCCTTGATTTCGTTCTCCTCTTGTAGTGATTTAGTGAGTGGATGGCGTAGGGACCACCCCCAATTTTTGTTTGAGATACTTGAATGCTTCTCTAGGAAGAGGTTTATTAAAGATATCAAGAACATGTTCCTTTGTGCAATATATTCCATCTTGACATTCTGTTCAACGACTTGCTCTCTTAAGAAATGATACTTGATTGGAATGTGCTTTGTATTTGAATGAATGATATGATTCTTGGAGTTATTTATTGCACTTTTCTTGTCACAAATTATTGATATTGGTTGATTATACTCTACCTAAATATCTTTCAGTGTTTGTTTCATTGAGAGCACTTGTGTACAACAGGTTGATGCTGCTTTGTATTTCACTTCTATTGTGGATAGGGAAATTGATTATTTCTTCTTACTTAACCAAGACACTAGACTATTTCCTAGAAAGAACGCTTTGCTACTAGTGCTTTTCCTATCATCCACACTACTTGCCCAATCTGCATCTGTGTAAGTTGTTAAAGTATAGTCTTTTCCCCATGGGATACCATAAACCAAATTCCAACGTGCCTTTCAGATATTTGAATATTCTTTTTACTACCAATACATGTGTTTCCTTTGGTTTTGCTTGAAATATTCCAACTAGCCCTATTACTTGCATAATATATGGTCTTGAAGTTGTCACATATAGGAGACTGTCTATCATTGATTTGTACAGGGTTTGATTTTCTTCCTTTTGATTAATCTTATTTTCTTAGTTTACATCTACTGACCATGGGTGTGATGATAGGTTTACAGTCTTCCATTCCAAACTTCTTCAACATCTCTTTGATATATTTGGTCTAGGAACTGAATATGCCTTTGCAGGTTTGAGTAATCTGCAGTCTAAAAAATATGACAGTTCTCCAAGCATGGATATCTCAAATTCTTTTTGCATTTCTTCTGCAAACGTTTGGCTCATCTTATCAGCATTATTTCCAAAAATGATATCATCCACATAGACTACAATGATTAACATCTTTGCATTGACTATTTTGATGTACAAATTACTATCTATTGTTCCTCTTTTGAAGCCTTGTTGATGCAAGTACTTGTCAAGTCTTGAATACCATGTTCTAGGAGATTTCTTTAATCCATACAGTGTTTCTTCAATCTGCAAACATAATATTCATTTTCTAACAATAAGAATCCTTATGGTTGTTCAATGTATACTTCTTCCTCTAAATACCCATTGAAGAATGTCGACTTGACATCCATTTGATACACCTTAAAATGCTCGAAACTTGCAAATTCCAAAAACATTCTAACGGCCTCTCTAGTCTTACAAGAGGAGCAAAGGTTTATTCAAAGTCGATACCTTCTACTTGAGAATACCCTTTACATACCAGTCTTGCTTTATTTCTTACTACTTTTCCATATTCATTTGACTTATTTCTAAATACCCACTTTGTACCAATCACATTTTTATCTTTGGGTCTTGGGACAAGCTCCCATGTATGATTTTTCTCAATTTGATTTAACTCATGTTCCATAGCATTTATCCAATGTTGATCATTATTAGTTTCTTCAAAGCATCTTGGCTCTATTTTGGACAACAAAGAAATATTCATCTGTTCAGAAATGATCCCCAGTTTTCTCCTAGTCCAAGTCCCAACATGTTTATCACTAAGAATTAAGTTTTCTGGATGATTTTTCTTCAAAAACCTTGATGGTGTTTGTGTATCTTGGCATTTTGTTTCTTCTTCTTCTTCTTCTTCTTCATTTTCTTGTTTTTCTTCTTCATATTCTTCTTCCTTCTCTTTGTTGTAATCCATTTCTTCTTCTTCTTCTAGTTGGTTCTTCTGTGGTCTTTCTTCATCTACTTTGACATTTATACTCTCAACAATCTTCTACAGTCTTTCATTGTAACATCTACATGCTTTACTTCTTGAAGAATAACCAAGAAAAAATCCTTCATTTGTTCTTGAGTCAAATTTTCCTAGATTTTCATTAGCTCGTTTAATGTAACACTTTCTTTCAAATATTCTAAAGTGTTTGACAGATGTTAGTCAACCTTTCCATAATTCATAGGGTGTCTTGTTTGTGTTGAATATGATTTTTCCTCTGTTTAGAATGTGAACAACAATTTAAATTGCTTCTCTCCAAAAAATGTCTGATAATCCTACTGCATTTAACATTGTTCTAGCAACTCTTGTACATGTTTGTTTTTCCTTTCAACTACTACATTTTGTTGGGGAGTTCTTACAACTGCATACTGTCTTCTTATTTCATGTGTTTCATAGAATTCTTCAAACTCATTGGATGTGAATTCACCTCCATTATTTGACCTTAAGCATTTGATTTTCACATTTGTCTCATTCTCAACTAAAGCTTTGAATGCTTTAATGTTTTCAAATGCTGCATATTTATTATTGAGAAATGTAACCCAAGTCATTCTTGTATAATCATCAATGAGCAACATAAAGTGGCTTTCTCCTTGCAATATTTTTGTTCTTGTTGGTCCACAAAGATATGGTATGAACAAGTTCTAATGGCTTCGATGTTGCATTTTCCTTTATCTTAAAGTTCAGCCTTGATTGTTTTCCATGCTGGCACTGCTTATAGCCTTTGTTTGAAGGTTTTTATTTTATTTTTGGCATATCTCTTACTTCATGATTGATACTGATTTTTACCAAGTTTTCAAAGTTCATATGGCACATTCTTTTATGCCACAACCAACTTTCATCTATACGCCCCACAAAGAATTTCATCTATACGCCCCAAGAATATATATATTGTTTGGAGTTTTGATAGATTTTGCAACCAACTTGCCTGGAATTTATTTTCTGATCTCACATTTTCAGGAGTTAAAAGTAATATTATGTCCTTGATCACACATCTAGCTTACACTGAGAAGATTATGTTTCAATTTTCCAACGCACATGACCTTTTCAACCTGAGCTCTTTCTTTGTCAAGACTGAGAGTTCCTTTTCCAACTATCTTTGAACTGCCATTGTCTCCAAAGGTGAAACTGCCTTCGTTCTTCTCTAGCGTGATAAAATTTGTTTTGTCTCCTGTCACGTGACTAGAGCATCCACTATCAATTACCCACTTGTCCATATTCTTTTGTGCTCGAAGTGCAGCTTGAACGAACATGGATTTTTCTTTCTTTTGTTCCTGATTTCTTTTCATAATTGTCGGGACTTCCTTTTTCTGATCTTTTCTAAAATAACTTCTGCAAAATTTTTCTATATGCCAAAAATTATTATAGTTATAACATATGATGTTATAGTTCAAAAAAGGGGAAAATGAATTTCAATTCCTCCTTTAGAATCCATGGGTATCTCTATTATTGTTCCTCATATGAGAGTCTCTTACATTTGTTCTACAATCTATTGCTTTATGACCAAAACCATTGCAAGAGTAACAATATCCAAAGAAAGAGTTTTGGTACCTGATTGTGTGATTCCATCTTGATGGGAGTGTTACAGAAATATTCCCCCGCAGACAGGTGAACTTTCCCTTGGATTGCAGACCCCTCTACCAAGACAAAAATTTACATTTGTACACTACCATTCATATAGATTCACTTTGTCCATCGAAAAAAAAGAGAAGGAGGGGAAGTATGATGTACCTCGTTTATGATGTTTGTGTTAATATTATGGTAGCTGTGGGAGGTATTTACCCCCACGTGTGA
>CBVK0100135247.1:0-14467 GCA_900067695.1 Picea abies | reverse complement strand
CTAAGGCTGTCGGTGAGCTATTGTAATGTATAAATAGAGGTCAAGAGGACATGGGATGGGGTCGTTGTAGTTAGTTCCATTATGTGATGAAGAGTGATTGGTTTTATTACTGAGAGAGGAGTATTGTGTGGTGAGAGAAGTTTGTTTTGTAATATCTTTAGTTGGGTGTGAAGATCAACCCTGCAGCTGAGTGTGCAGGGAAGGGATATAGAGTAAAGAGGGAAGGGGAGATATCTGCAAGTGAAGAGCACATATAGAACTATAAGATTTCACCTAATATATTATAAATCACGGTTCTATGGGCGTAGCCCTAGGGAGAGGGTGAACCATGTATATCATGTTGTGGTGTGTGAGTGGTGTTGTGTTCTTTTCTTTGTTACTCTAATGATGCATTATTAGTATGTTAGATCTCATATATCTATGTGCGAAGTAGGTTTATGTTTGGAAAGAATAGTCTGATCTCCTTGTGTATAAAGCACAGTTCTATGGACGTAGCCCTAGGGAGAGGGTGAACCACGCATATCTCATTGTTGTGTGTGATTGGTGTTGTGTTCTTTACTTTGTTACTCTGATGATGCATTATTAGTATGTTAGATATGATATATATTTGTGCGAAGTAGGTTTATGTTTGGAAAGAATAGTCTGATCTCCTTGTGTGATTACCTTGAGTCCACTTACATTTCCTCTGGTTGTAGACACCTGTTTCCTGCAACCCCCTATTGCTACTTCGGGTGAGACTTCATCTTCTTTGCAGGTGTTTCCAAAAGGACTAGTAGTTAGGGATTGTTGGTGTGCTGTAGGAACTGAACCCTGGGTCTTCCCCTATGCCAACAAATGGTTCCGTTTCCGGGACCGGGATCTTCTTGAGTGAATTTCAAGGTGGTTTCTATCGAAGATAGAGATTCAAAAGTGGATAGAAGAACAAGAAAAGGACTTCGCAGAAGCTCAAAATAAGAGCCCTAATATTACCATAGAATACTGGTTGGGAAGGTATATCTTTACTGATATACATGAGATTTTCTTTGGAGGAATTCATAAGGATCTATACGAGTGGCTGGCCAAATTAGCAGACACCCAGTTTGAGATCAGATCTAGACCGCCTATGGTTTGGATGTCGATGTTGATCAAGAAGGTCAAAAGAGTTGATAACGTCATGTCAAGAGTAGCAGATCATTGGTTTTTATTGTTCCATTGGAGGGTTTATCATAGATTTTTCTATTGATAAGGTAGAATCATATAGCCAAGCCAAGAGATATTTATTTAAAGGACCCAGAGGAAAATTTTTACACTTCTTGAAGTCGAAGATCAAGATGCTATTGCATGAGAAGAACATATTGAAGATACACTAGTGGTTTAGACTGAAAAAGCTAATGTTCAAGAATTCAGACAGTGACAATGACACTGAGATCAGGTACACGTGCAGTGGGAGGACCTTCAGAGAAGTTCCTCTGGTAAAATTGTTCGAGCAGAGTCATGAACTAGCACAAGAAGAAGGGTTCTATAGTGGAGAAGAAGAAGAGTTTATGAACGAAGAACATTTAGATTCTGTTAGGGTAGAAGAAAAGAATATTGAAGAAGCTCACTGAGAAGAGTCAGAAACTTCAAGGACTGTGCATACTATTGAAGTAATTGCTACTACACCCCCTATTGTTTCAACAACATTAAGTAACCAGAGTAACCTAAGTTATTAGAGCACTTAGAGAGATGGTACAAGTGGTTCAGTGCACACTCAATCAGGAAACGTAGGAAGATCTATGGCAGATGAGATGAGGTTACCCACCATTAGAGGAGATGGATCTAAAGATCCTGATCAACACTGGTTTCTAGGTGAAGCTATATGGAGTATTAGGAATGTCACCGATGAAGCTATTAAACGATCTCAGTTTAGTACTACCTTGAGATACCACGCACTGAGCTAATACATGAAACTTGTCCGAGGAATTGCATAGCCTAAACCGTTGAATGAGATCAAGAATGTGTTGGTTGTAGAATTCAAGAAACCCAAGTTTGAGTCACAATGCATTACAGAGTTGAAATAAATCAAGCAAAGAATAGCTGAACCTGTTTGGGAGTTTGATCAGAGGTTTAAAACCTTAATGGGTCGGCTGAATTTTTCAGATCCCAAATGAGCAGAGCAAGGAATGGTTCATTGCTACCCTTTTACCACACATCAAAGTCCCTCTGATGCAATAGAATATCACTTCGTAGGCTGAGGTACTAGAGATTTCCATGAAGCTAGAATCAACCCCTATGAGAGAATCCAACTCAGGTATGAGTCAAATTTTAAGTCAGTTAACTAGCTTGTCTCTGTAGGTCGAAGATATGAAGAAAGATAAGGGAAAAGATAAAAGAGAATACATATGGTGTATCAGATGAAAATCAAAATGCCATGACAAGGAGCACTGCCCCCTATTTTATGAGTACTTGGCATATGGAGCTCTGAGCCCTTTGAAGCAAGTTACCCTACCTTGGTGCAAGGTATGTAGAAATAGACATCGCCCTAGTGAATGCTATTACGTGCAAAAATGTGTTCAGACACCCACAAATCTGTATTGCACATTCTATAAGTTGGTAGGGTGTGTTGATAGGGAATGTAGGGCCTATGACTTCATGCATGAAAGGTCAAGGGATATATACAAAATTCAAGGTGAAGTACAACAAGAATGGAACAATAAGAAGTATAATTCCTCTAGAAGAGGAAACTTCAACCCTCATGATGGATTCAGAGGAAGAGGACGAGGAGGAGGAGGTCAGATTATTTGTTATAACTGTGCACATCCAGGTCATTTGGAAAGGGTCTGTCAAAACCCTTTTACCACTTGCAGTTACTGCAACTCATTTGAACATGTCATAGAAGACTGTCCTACGTTGTTAGCCAAACTTTAGGAAAGATGAGGAGGAAACCAAAAAGTACAACTAATCACAGTAGAACCTCATGGAGAAGATCCCAAAGTCATTGTTATCACTAGGGGAGGTGCTACTACATGAGAATATAGGGTGACTCCAGTGAAGACTACAGAACAATAAGGATTCAGAAAAGATGTGGAGAAGACACAAGAGTTTGATCCAAAGAGAGAGAAGTAGACATTTGAAGAGGAAATAAAATATTTTAGAAGAGATCAGGCTTCTTCATCAAAGGCACAACCAAAAGTGAGAGAATGTGGAATGCCCCCAAAGGCACAACCAAAAGTGAGAGAATGTGGAATGCCCCTAGCCTTTGATTAGTCCACTTTGCCTGGAGAAGGAAAAGAGGAAGTAGACTTATGGAATTTTTATGCACTTGTATTAATTTGATAAAGGATGAGAGCATTGTACAAGAGATTCAAAACTTGATCAGACAGTATGAGCTAGGAAAGGTAGATCCTCTGCTAAATAAAGCAGTACATCAACTATCCAAAAAGAGAAGGAAAAATAAGAAACTACACCTTAACGCTCAAATTCGATAATATGATATAGATTATGTGGTCCTTGACTTAGGATCAGAGGTCAATGTCATGACGAATTAGACCTGGGCACTGATGGGATAAACTAAGTTGATCTATTCCCCCATCAAGCTTAGGATGGCCAATCAACAGGATGTGAGTCCATTCGGAAGATTGGAACATGTCCCTGTGGATATCGATGGGGTCATAACATTTGTGGACTTCAAGGTGATTGAGAAAGTCGATGATAGTTGTCCTTATCCTGTGATGTTAGGAATTGATTGGGATTTCAACAATTCTACTGTTGTTGATTTAAATAAAATAAGAATGACATTTGAAGGATATGGCCTTAGGGTCATCTCACCTTTTCATCCTGATGAAGGTCCCATATACATAGAGCCCATCAGAGAAGAGGACTACACATATGAGCTAGAAAATATATAAAAATTGACCGTAATACAACATGATTACATTAATCCTACAACAGATGGGAATTTAAGTTGGTGAAGTGACAATGCATGCTCATCAGACTCATAAGAAGCACTAGAGAACTGTCATAACAAGATGTATGAATTTTCTTCTTGGCGATGTGCTATATTGACCAGATAAGTTTGTTGGATCGACACAACAGTAAGTAATTTACCCACGTTTGATGGTTTGAATCACTTCAAAACTTTCTTATTGGAATTTGAAGAAATTGTACCAGTACAACAAAGACTGTTGGCACTGGACAAGGCTTTGAAATCTACTCCAGCAAGATGGTGGGGAACACATAAAAGTAACATCATGAACTGGATACAATGTCACACTTTGATGACAACGTGATTTTCAAAAAAAATCGAAGGATGCGAAGTTAGGTACACAGGTCAAAGTTGTTTGAAAGACCATGTGTGAGATTGTGAGGAGGCTTGGAGCTACATTCCTCAAGAACAGTGGGTGCATAAATTCATCAATACTCTAGACACAACACATATCAACTAGTACCTTGAAGTGGAACTGTGCCTCACCACTGCAGATTGGAAAGATATGACACAGAACTTTGTAGCTACATTCTTGTTTGAAAGTTAGTACCCTATGGTAGATAAGTCTTTACAGGTTGTAAGACAAAAAATATTTGAGGAGGCACCTAGCCTCCTTGTGGAGCAAGAAGAGGATGAATGGACTGCACCTCTTTAGAAATCGCAAGGGTGTTACAATATCGATGTTGATGAAGACGATGATCCTAGGAAGGTGAACATCATAGAAACAGAAGGAAAATGAAACATAGAAGGACCAAGAGTTGAACTACCTTTTACTGGACAACCAATCAAAATCAAGAAAGTTAATATTGGAACAGAGAAAGCACCTAATCTTGCTAATGTTGGAGATTACTGGGATGATGCCACTATTGATAAGATCACAAAATTGTTGCATGAATATCAGGACTTGTTTCCAACCAATTTCACTGATCTTCCGATCTCACCTCACCACTGCAGATTGGAAAGATATGACACAGAACTTTGTAGCTACATTCTTGTTTGAAAGTTAGTACCCTATGGTAGATAAGTCTTTACAGGTTGTAAGACAAAAAATATTTGAGGAGGCACCTAGCCTCCTTGTGGAGCAAGAAGAGGATGAATGGACTGCACCTCTTTAGAAATCGCAAGGGTGTTACAATATCGATGTTGATGAAGACGATGATCCTAGGAAGGTGAACATCATAGAAACAGAAGGAAAATGAAACATAGAAGGACCAAGAGTTGAACTACCTTTTACTGGACAACCAATCAAAATCAAGAAAGTTAATATTGGAACAGAGAAAGCACCTAATCTTGCTAATGTTGGAGATTACTGGGATGATGCCACTATTGATAAGATCACAAAATTGTTGCATGAATATCAGGACTTGTTTCCAACCAATTTCACTGATATGAAGGGCATTAAAGGGCCCATGGGAGAGATGAAGATCCCCTTGAAACTATATGCAAGGTTAGTTAAAAGAATACCTTATATATTGAACTCTAAATATAAGGAGAAAGTGAATATTGAACTAGACAGAATGCTGGAAGCAGGAATCATAGAACCTGTTGAAGAGTCAGAATGGATTAGCCCTATGGTGGTGCAAGATAAGAAGACTAGAGAAATCAGGATCTATGTAGATCTCAGGAATATGAATGATGCATGTCTACATTATCCATTCCCTACACCATTTACTGATAAAGTGTTAGACAATGTGGGAGGATAGGAGTTCTACTCCTTTACAGACGGATTCTCAGGATACCTTCAGATCAAGATTTCCAAAGAAGATTGCCATAAGACCATATTTTCAACAGAATGGGGATCCTACCAGTATACAATGATACCGTTTGGATTGAACAATGTGCTAGCCATCTTTTCTAGGGTGGTGGTAGAAGCATTCAAGGAGTTTTTACATAAATTTCTGGAAGCATATTTTGATGATTGGATTTTTTATATCTTCTTGAAAAATCATATTGAATGTTTAAAAATAATGTTGGATAAGAGAAAGCAATGTCATATTTTCCTGAACCTAAAGAAGTGCATCTTATTTTCACCCTTTGTAGTGTTGCTAGGCCATATTGTGTGTAAGAAAGGATTGTTGGTAGATCCATTTAAGATTGCCATTATAGTTGATTTACCCCCTCCTAATTCAGTCAAACAGTTGCGCACTGTGTTGGGACATATTGGATACTACATGAAGTTCATTAAGGGATATGCATAGATTACAACACCCATGGAGAATATTTTGAAGAAATATTGTCAGTATCAATGGACAGAAGAATGTCGGTAGAGCTTCGACACACTGAAACATAAAATGGTTACTACACCTATTCTAGTTTTCCCAGACTAGAGCAAGGAATTACATGTGCATGTCGATGCATCCTCTATTGCATTAGGAGAAATGTTAGCACAACCAGGAGCTGGAGACATTGACCACCCGTTAGCCTTTGCTAGCAGGAAGCTATTAACAACTGAGATAAACTACACCACCACTGAGAGAGAAGGCTTAGCCATGGTGTATGCATTGCATAAGTTTCTCCACTACTTGTTGAGAGAACACTTTAAAATGTTCATTGATCACTCTACGTTGAAATAACTAGTCAAAAAGCCAGTGTTGGGGGAAGAATAGGCATATGGATTCTGCTATTTCAATAATATGATATTGAGATCGTGGTTAAGCCAAGGAGAATGAACAAAGGACTTGATCACTTGTCGAGGTTAGAACATGGAGAGGAACCTACTAGTTTGGAGGATACACTGTTGGATGCACAATTGTTGGCCATTAGAAAGGTTGATGATCACTTTGTTGAGATAGTCAAGTTCCTGTCAACAAGAATGGCACCTAGTGAATACACAATCACCTAGAAGAAACAACTAGTAGTGCACGTTGTAGATTTTTCACTTATAGTTGGACAACTATACAAGATGGGACCTAATGAAAACCTGAGGAGATGTGCAATCGAAGCAGAAAGACCACTGATTTTAGAAGAATCTCATGAAGGCATCGCAGGAGGAAACTACACATGAAAAGAAGAAACACAGAAGGTTCTTAGAGTTGGCCTCTGGTGGCCTACTTTACACAGAGATGCTAAAGACTACTACAAAGCCTATGATGTATGCCAAAGAGTTGGGAAACCGTCTAGAAGAGATGACATTCCATTAGCACCCCAACTAACCTTACAAGCATTTTAGAAATGATCCATTGACTTGGGACCTATAAACCCACCAGGGAAGCGTATTGGAGCCAGGTACAAAATCATTGTGACATAGCATTTGACGAGATGGGCCAAAGAAAGAGAAGTTAAAGATTGTAGTGAAACTATAGCTGCATGTTTCATATTTGATGATATCATAACCATATTTGGATGCCCAAAGATCCTCATGAGTGATCAAGGTACACATTTTATTAATAAGACTATTGAAGCCTTGACTCAGGAATTTGAAGTTCACCACTAGAAGAGCACTCCTTACCACCCACAAGCGAACGAGATAGTTGAAGCTTTCAAAAGGATCTTGGAGACAACACTAACAAAGATGACTAGGATTTGAGAGTATCGGCAGTATTATGGGCCTATAGGACCACTTGCAAGAAGCTGACAATGCATACCCCCTTTAAGTTGGTTTATGGCCTCGAAGCTATTGAACCCATGGAATATATAGTTCCTAGCTTAAGAATCACATCCTTTATGGATATGGATGACATTACCATTGTTCAAGAGAGGCTCGCGTTGTTGGTCGAACTAGAAGAAGACAAATTTATTCCAGGATTCCATCAGCAGGTGCAGAAGGAAAGAGAGAAGGCCTACCATGACAGACATATAGAGAAAAAATCATTTAAGCAAGGAGATCTAGTATTGGTATATGATAACAAGTTCATGAAACATCCAAGGAAGTTCAGAACACATTGGATGGGGCCATATGATGTTTTCTACGTCACAAAAGGAGGAGCTACACAGTTGAAGAATTTGAATGGAGAATGGAAGGAAGGATTCGTGAATGGGAGCCAGTTGAAATTTTACTATGACAACCAGTTGCCTCGCAAATATCGGTAAAACCAGAAGGAGAAGGGTCTAGGTACCAGGTGGAATTGAAACTAGGTACTCGACATAAAAAATACAGTCTGCACACAGTGGGGAGAAATAGAGTAGAAAGAACAAACTGCGCTACACTATCTGCAGTTGAAGAAAAGTAGAAGGTTCAGATCAGTGTGCCTCAAGATGAGTCACAGGTGAGTGTTGGGAGTCTATTGGCCCTTGGTTCTGGATGTAAGTGAATATTACAGAATATAAGATGAAATGTGTACAACGTGGAAGACATAGTGACTAATACTGGGTTGAAGTGAGCAAAAGAGAAGAAATGACGAAGCGAAGTAAGAGAAAGCAATTCATTGGAAGAGGATATTGAAGAAGACAGATCAACAAGGAAGATGGATCATGGACAACTCAGCAAGAGGAAAAATCTACCAGTAGATTCTTTGGAGAACCTCACGGGAAGGAAGGAAATACAGGCTGGTGAAGCCCTAAAAACGCAGGTCAAGTTGACCTAGGGTTTTAGACACCTAGGCTTCAGCCTAAGCCTGTCGATGAGCTATTGTAATGTACAAATAAAGGTCAATAGGACCTGGGATGGGGTTGTTGTCATTAGTTCAATTATGTGATTATGAGTGATTGTTGTTATTACTGAGAGAGGAGTATTGTGTGGTGAGAGAAATATGTGTTGTAAGATCTTCAGCTGGGTGAGAATATCAACCCTGCAACTGGGTGTGTAGGGAAGGGAGATAGAGTAAAGAGAGAAGGAAAGAGATCTACAAGCGAAGAGTGCATATAGAACTATAAGCTTACACCCAATATATTATAAAGCACAGTTTTGTGAATGTAGCACTAGGGAGAGGGTGAAGCATGTATATCCTATTGTGGTGTGTGAGTGGTGTTGTGTTCTTTTATTTGTTATTTTTATGATGCATTATTAGTATGTTAGATCTGATATATCTCTGTGTGAAGTAGGTTTATGTTTGGAAAGAATAGTCTGATCTCCTTGTGTGATTTCCTTTATTCCACTTGCATTTCCTCTGGTTGTAGACACATGTGTCCTACAACCCCCTATTGCTACTTCAAGTGAGACTTCATCTTCTTCATAGGTGTTTCCGAAAGGGCCAATAGTTAGGGCTTGTTGGTGCACTCTTAGAACTGAACCCTAGGTCTTCCCCTGTGCCAACACTTCTCCTGCCATTTCTCCTTTTCTTTTCAATGCTTCCCCCCTTCCCCCATGCACGCAAGGAAGTTTAGTTGTCTGATGCCATTGTCATGACACCTTTATTATAGAGAAATATATTAATAGAAGTATACAACGATCGAATATACCTTCCTCGAGGCATGCGTAGAAACTCTTGCTTTGTTGCATTATACGACTTTGTGATATCCACTGCAAATTCCATTATAAATCCTACTACAATATTGTCGAGCCATAAATCTACTGTGTGGGTGAATTTTTTATTCACCTACTGTAACTTCTTGATCTAAACTGTGGTCCACTCTAAAAAATTTCATGTAGATCAGTAAACACATACTTCTCAAGATATTTTTGTGATGTTACTCTAGGGTTTTTGTTATCTTTATGCACAAAATCCAACTCCTTTGTCTTCATCCAACTTTCAATCTTTTCTTTTGTGGGATTCCATGGTCTCAACATCCCCTTCTAGTGGCACATTCTTCTCACCTTCTTGTCATCTAATTCGGTATTCGTTTGACCCGCCTTCTGCAGATCTTACCTTATTTTACCATATCTTCATAAGATCACATCCACTCAATCCTATGTTGTTCCAATCGACAACGGAACCATTTGTTGGTTTGTTTATATAATTTATACCTTTAACATAATCGATCCAGGTTTAGGTCTCCTCGGGATCCAAAAAAGCCTCTAAAACTTTCAGCCCTCCTGGTAAACCAGAAGGCAACGCAATACACAAAGTGCATTACACAGTCTCATCTAAGATAGTCTTAATGGGTGACTATAATTCCCAAGTGCTTTCATTCCAGTATTAAGTGAGGATCTGTTAGTTACGCGCTGAGAGTTGTAACTTGTTATTAAAGAAATATTTTTTCAGTCATTGATATTAATTATTCTGATGTTTCTTATGCATGCATGTAAATCAAGATATCTAACTACTTCATCAAATCATTCATCTAAGATTTAACCATTAACAACAATATATAGAAAATAATCATTCCACACAACACATAATTTACCATGGTTGACCCCATCCTAGGATACGTCCACAAAGATTTGGCTCTAAGGATATTTTATTATCGTTTTGTCATGCATGGTGTCATACGCACTACAACTCCATTCACATTCACAAACCAGACTATATGACCTTTATGAGGCTGACTAGATTGCAGTAGGCTCCTCAACCTATGATCTAACCCTCAAGGTTTATTTCATTTTCCCTCCCATAGCTCAAAAGCTTACAAAAAGGTATTTGATCATAATTGTGTTACAGACCTATTACTCTATCTCATGCAAGTAACTCATAACAACCATCAAAGACAACGAACCCCCAATAGACCTCCTAGGTTTCTATTTATATCTATTCTCAGCTCATTATCCATTACATTCTCTTACAAAAACCCTAACCTAATTAGGTATTCTTGCATGCTGGCCTTGCATGTTTTTCTCCTCTGCATACACACTTTCTTCCACTTCTTTTCTGCCAGTTGTCTTTCTTTTCCTTCTTCTTGCATGCACACCTCGCATGTTTTTCTGCCAACTATATCTCCTCCATGTTGTGGCTTTTCCCCAAACTGGTTTTGTGCCCAGCAGGCGTCCCCCAGACTTTCTCTGCCGAGGAATCCCTCTGCCTTGTGTTACCACAACACAACATGTTCTAGGGAAATCATGGATTACCACAAGGTTCTCATGTCTCAACAATAGAATATTTCACGTTTTCCGGCTTGACAACCTTCATATTTCCTCCCTAGACATATATTTTCATCTCTTCTGTATCACAGGTATACACAATTATGAGAAATTATCATCAATTTCAAATTCAAAATTTTCTTCCAAATTTGTCACCCACAGATTCCAATTTCCACATTTATTTTCAGATCTAGGCTGCACAGGAATCAGATTCACAAGTATGGTACTTCCTCCCCATTAACAATTTAGCTCAACGGGAAATTGGTATTCCTTATGGGATTACAACACTGCCATATCCAAGACCCTTTTCTACCTACAATTTCAACATTCCTGAGCCAAACCAATTTGTTAGTTTTCAGGCACATTATATTTTAAAAACTATGCATGCTAATAGTCCAAGTCATTTTCATATATTTGAGGATACAAATAAAAAGGAAATATCATTATTTACGTATGCATCCTTTTCAACCTACTAAATTTTCCCAAATGCAATTCAAATATAAAATGTCTTTAATCAAAGTGCCAATATTCATGGCCACATTCAAACCCAATGCACCCTTGCATTGATTTCAAGTTTTCCACACTTTATGACAAGCACTTTTCCATGGTGTGTCGGAGCTTAACTAACCTCTTCACCATAGGGATTATTCATTCTTGTTCATTACTACAGCATGAATGTGCTTCCTACTACAAGCTGATCATGATTCCAAATTAGTATATGTGAAACTATATACTTCTCTAGAATGAACCCAAGCATTCTTCCTTCATTAGTAACCAGGGTGCCAACACTCATGGCCACCCACATTTTCTTTTCTTTAAGACCTATACCATGTAAGTAAAATATTGGAAGGTCCTTCTTTCTCAATGGAAGATCCATTGTCTTCCCTTTGATGCAAACATGCATTTCCTCAAAGCAATTCCATGCAATGTGCTAACTATGAGCACCTTATTGTCAATCTCCCTAGATTGGTTACCGTACCCATGGTACTCTTTAATCCTGCAATTTTCTTTCAAGGATTATAACTCATCTTTGGCTGGTATAGACTTACTCTCTCTATTATTCAAGTTCCTTTCCTGAATCACACCCTACTTGGATATAAATAACATACAACAAAGACTCAAAGTTTATTCGCATATCTTTGAGATAATGTAATATTTTCAGAAGGATTTCCTATCAAATTCCTTCATACCTTATGCCACATAGGTATGAAAATTTGTATACCTTCTTTGGTTTCTAGCACCCTCTCAGATATCACCTCATCAATGGTGATTTATGGGGACTTTTAAAGTCCCTTCAACAATATTGTAATGACAACCTTCTCATAGTCATCCTTTGCTTGAGCTTGTCCATCATTGGAACTATCTTCCTCAACAAATCCAATTCCTTTCTACACATGTCATACATCATAAATTTATTAGTCATCATGTAAAATAAAAATGCTTGTATCATCGCATTCAAATCAATCAAATATTTTCAGATATTCCCTAGCATATATTTATGCACTTCATTACATTACTCCTTAATGTTTTTATGAATGCAACACAAACAATTCTCAATTGTTTCTATAGTCATACAACCATGATTTCTATGGCTTCAAAAATTTACTTTTCATCAGCACACCAGTTCTCATCCTAGAGAAAACATAATATTTAGCAAGAATGGGGTTAAGATATCTTCCCCTTTCCAACTCCTTAATGCCTTTACTTTATCTGGATCACCCAAGCCTATTCATCCAAAATTACTTATCTATCTAATTTTATTTTTTCCATATGTACGTGTTCCCACAACTGGCCTTTTCAGCCTACAACTCTATTAAACAATTCAATGTTCTTAGGGTGAGAAACATGTTCCTCCTTTTTCTCCTTATTTTCTTATGGAATCTACTTCTTATTGTGATCTTCCTGCTCATTTCTTGAGCAACCTTGTTTAGGCTCACCCTAATCCTTAGGATACATTGGCATGATTTAATAGAAAACCTTTTGATCATACAGAATCATGAACCTATGCATGTTGCACATTACCATTCATTTATCAGAATGGTCTACGTATGCTTGCAGTCCACTGCTCAATTCACAACATTCATTAAGGTGATGACTTTGTCCTCCTAGCAGAGTCTTCATACAGTTCCTCCACAAGGAAATCCTTCAGCATGCAACTTCCTTATTGCATATCCTTCACTATCTGTGATAGCCTCAACCTTTAGTTAGCTTCAGCTGGGTACCAAATATTCCATAAGGAATATAAACATGCACCTTTTTCATGCATCCAAATTATGTATCCACACATATTCTCACATCATACATGTGCATCACTTGCACATTTTATATCATTCATACCTAGTTGGTATTAATGTCAGGATTCATATCAAGAAGCTTCAAAATGCATTAAATCTGTGCACTCAAGCCTATACATACCTAGCCCAAACATACATCATATAATCTCATCACTTGCACCCTTTCCATGTCATAAATCCACATGGACACATAAGACTTCTAGATCCTTCTCTCCAAGGATAATGTTTCCATCCTTATGACAAGCCTCATAGGGGCACTCAACACTGAGCTTCCCTCTTAGTTGGGAAATTGCAGCCATATTATTCCTTTGAGGATGTATACACATTGGCATATATGTAGGTGCATATCTTGCACCTTTCTACCTCATTCTTATATCTATATTTCATTCATGTTGTTACTCCCCTGCTGTCATCAGGTCATTATTGACCAATCCAAACAAACAACAGATCTTATACTGCATCCCACCATAGGTTTAATGGAGTCTATTTTCATGTTACATCCATGCAATCACTATTGTATGCATTACAACATGTTCTCATATTGCATCTTTGTGTCTAGATAGTACTCATGTCAATACACATTTTGTACAATGATGAGCTCATAATCTGGCTCATATACGCATTCCACTTTTCCCTTTTGGGGGAATTAGCAACAGTCCCAAAGGAATCATCTTTATCTTTCTTAATTAGGTTATCCCTGATGTTGTTTTCAACCATTATAGGTCAAGTAAACTAACTCTACACATTTTCATTAGTCCTTTGGTTGTGAGGAGTTATATACTTAGGCCTTAGTCTTTTCATAATGCATTAATTATAACTTCTAAGGATCCTACCAGTCCTTACCATATTTCCTTAACCATGAAGGAATTATTCATGAGGATCTTCATCCTTATACAATCATCCATCTTAATTGCAAGAGACTCTGCCTACCCTAGTAGATAGACAATGTTACACTATAACAGAACAATTCAGTTCATGTCCCTTTTCTGGCTCATGCAACTTCACAACAGAATTTCTACCACCTCTCTCATTCACATTTTGTTGGAAAATGCTTAACAGATAGAGTATGCTTGTCATTGATGGCAAGTACAACAGTGAAGACGGTAGGATCAGAGTGTGCATCAATAGAAAAATAGGAACAACGTAGGCTCAGGAGGAATTATCAAAGAGTCGAAACTCTTCCAAGTAAGAAGGATGTGTAAGCTTGGAAGAGAAGCGTCATTGATCGTTGGATCCATTCAAAATTCCCAACAGTATGAGGGTCGTCAGATATGAATAAAGACAAGAAGTGCACGCACTGATGAGGAGGATAGATCTCAGGCACTAGATCTGAGCGCA
>CBVK0100135246.1:0-14467 GCA_900067695.1 Picea abies | reverse complement strand
ATATATATATATATATATATATATATATATATATATATTAAAAAATATGTTCCTTTTTAACAATTAATATGAAGTAAATATTAATGTGATACTAGACTTTCCATCACACGAAGGCATGGGATCTCATTCTCAAAAAGAAAATGAGACCTTACAACTTGGTTTGATCATACAATTTTATATGTCATGACATTTAAAAGTTTATTTTAAATATTTAAAACATTAAAAATAAATACAATTTTTTTTAAATAGTAAAAAATTTGGAGTTAAATTATCTTAGTATAAAGATATTTTAATGTTATAATTCGACACTTCATCTATCCTTAAAAAATGATGAATGTAGAGGGCTCTGATGGTGGGAAGAGTGGGTTAGAGAGGTAGGGTTTTGTTTCAACTCTTTGGTACAAGCCGAGGGGTTTTCAAGTGTTTAGGGTCCTAGTTAGGAGTGATAGGTTAGCAATGGAGGCATGTGATTTAGATGTGGCAGTTGAAGCGGCTAAGGAGCAGGAGAAAAATAAATCATTTAAGGAGGAAGTGGTAGGCAAGAGAAATAAGTCACCAAGTGATGTCACAATGGTGGGGACAGATAGTAGCATGCCTAAATCTGACCAACCTGTAATTGCAACAATCATGAGCAGGAAACCTGACAAGAGACTAAAAAATAGGTGTCTGGATAAAACTGTGGAGAACCCGAGGTATGAGGTCACATCTCCATTGATCGGGAACTACATTCAGTACATGAAGGACCATGTGGTTCGTGGGAAATTCATGGGAATTTGGTCCTCATAAAAATCGTTGATGGTATCGATAAAATCGAGATGGAAATTCATAGGGGACACGGGCCTTAAGTTGGGGTTCAAAGGTTTTTTTACCATAATATTCACTTGCTTTGTAGACAGAAATAAAGTCTTTGATGAGGGAACTTATGTTTTAATTCAATAGGCTCCACTTGAGGTATTAGATGGAACACTTCTCTCCGGAGAAAGAGGATTACACTGCAACTCCAGTATGGATCAGATTATATTACCTACCTCAAGAATTTTGACATCTGGAAACACTGGAAGGGATAGGAAATACTCTGGGATATTTTGTCAAAATTTATGAGATCACAAAAATGACAAGGTATACTTCTTATGCATGAATTTGTTTGTATATGAATGTAGAAATATCCCTTCCAGAATCAATAGTCATTTCTTTTCAGGAAGAAGAAAGATTTTAGACCATAGATTATGAGCACATTCTGTTTAGATGTGAGAAGTGCCACGAACACGGGCACTTGTTCAAATATTTCCCACAAAACGCAAAGAATACCACTAATAAGGGTAAAGAATAGGCGTACCTGAAAGGTCTCGTTAATATCCCCAAAAAACAAAAAGAGGGATGAAAAGGAAACAATCCCATAGGGAAAACCTCAAGGAAGGACTCGAATAGTTTCTAGATCTTGGCATCAGAAGACCACAAAGGCGCAAACATTGAGGGAGAGCACCGAGAAATGGAGAAAGGAAACGAGGCAGAGAAAAAAATAGAAGTCAAGCAAGAAGAGATCCAAAAATGATGTCACATAGATAAGAGAATAGTAAGCCCATCGACGAATGTCGGAGAAATTAATATGCAAGATCCAGAGGAAAATGAAGACTCTCAAGAAGAGATGGAGAAGGAGGACACCACTTAGCTCCCATAGATTGAAGACATGGAAGTTGATATCAAGGCTCTAATAGTCATCTACAGGGAGAAGGAGATTAATAATATGCAGGTGGGACAATTGCGTAAGCTTCAAAGGGACTTACTCAAAGGAAAGAGAATGGGATTAACCTAGGGAAATATAACCTCAACCTTAGGAAACTTGGGGATCAATTTGAATCCAATAAAGACCCTGAAAAAACCAAGGGGGGGCCAAGACGAAGGGGCACAAGCCCCATAAATAATTCCTAGAATAAATAGGGGCTCTCCTCATCAACTCTGGTAAAGCAAGAAGAGATCCAAAAATGATGTCACATAGATAAGAGAATAGTAAGCCCATCGACGAATGTCGGAGAAATTAATATGCAAGATCCAGAGGAAAATGAAGACTCTCAAGAAGAGATGGAGAAGGAGGACACCACTTAGCTCCCATAGATTGAAGACATGGAAGTTGATATCAAGGCTCTAATAGTCATCTACAGGGAGAAGGAGATTAATAATATGCAGGTGGGACAATTGCGTAAGCTTCAAAGGGACTTACTCAAAGGAAAGAGAATGGGATTAACCTAGGGAAATATAACCTCAACCTTAGGAAACTTGGGGATCAATTTGAATCCAATAAAGACCCTGAAAAAACCAAGGGGGGGCCAAGACGAAGGGGCACAAGCCCCATAAATAATTCCTAGAATAAATAGGGGCTCTCCTCATCAACTCTGGTAAGGTAGTGGGACTACCAGAAAGGTACTTCTTACCCCCCCAAAACATGTTAATTATGAGGATCTTTTCCTAGAATAGGAGGGGACTGATTGCTTCATCTAAAAAATGAACTCTAAGGAAAAAATGGATCAAGAAAAAGAAGATATAGTAATGTTGCAAGAAACTAAGTGTGATAACAACAATATGAAACAAATAGCAAAAAACATCTGGAAACAATGGGAAGTGGTATGTATCGAAGATGAAGGGGCCTTCAGAGGGCTAGCTATCCTCTGGAACCCAATTAATGTTAAGGTGGACTTGGTTTCCCAATCAAATAGAATAATTATGATCTTGTAAAAGAAATTAGGATCAGATGAGCAATATTATGTGTCAAATTATAATGGTCCCCTAATGCCCACAGCTAGAAGGGACTTCCTAAGTGTGATCTCCAACCTAGGTCTGTTATTACAAGATTAGAAGTGGATCTTAGGAGGAGAATTAAATCTAATATCATGTTTGGAAGACAATAAAGGAGGCCTACTCAAGTTGGATGCATAGAATCATTCCTTCAAGGAACTAGTAGATCAACTATTCATCATTTATATCCTTCTGATAGGGGGACAATATACTTGGAGTAATAGAAGAGGAGGGAAATATCATATAGCGGAACAATTGGATAGATTCATGGTAATGGAAGCTTTCTACCAATTGAGACATACCATCTCTGTGGATATTTGGCCCTTTTATGGTTCAAACCACTGGACTATCTCTCTTAGATGGGACAATTGTATAACACCCCACCCTAAGCTCTTCAGATCTAAAAAATTTTGGACCCAACACCCATATTTTATGTAGAGGATCACAGAATGGTGGTCGGAGTATCAAGATCTTCATGGTACAAAGATGTATCAATTTCAAAAAAGATTAAATCACATAAAATTGCCTCAAGAAATGGAATAAAGAAGTTTTTGGGAATATCCAAGAAGAAAAAAAAAATTGGAAGCAGATATGGAGAGAATTCGGGAACAAATAATCCAAGAAGGACACTCCCCGGAGCTCCACGGTAAGGAAACCCAGGTTTTCCTAGAGATTGATGAGAGAGACAGTTAAGTGGAGATATTGTCCCACCAGAAATATTGGATCCATTGGCTACAAGAGGGGGACAAGAATACAAAATATTTCCACCATTCTTTACTCAAGATAAGGAACCAAAATAGGATATATTCTCTTGAGGCAGGAGGAGGGGAGACTCTAGAAAGGCATGAGGATATTGAAAACAATTTGATAAACTACTAAAAGAAATTGCTTTCTGAACCAGATATGGACAAGAGAGAGGCCACAAATGATATCAAGAGGGAAATCCCAAAATTGGTATCCGACCCACAATCATAGCCTAAAGCGAAGTGTGGCCATGGAGGAGGTTGAAGAGATTGTCAAAGATATGCCAAAGGGGAAGGCATCAGGCCCGGATGGCTTCACAGTGGAATTATTTCAATCATCTTGTAACATTAGATGCAAATACCTTTGGGAAACCGTTGAAGAATCCATAATATCAAGATATTTCTTGCATGCTTTCAACGCCACCTTTCAAATAAATAGAAGCAAATTTAACAGATAAATTTCGTCCTATTTATCTATGCAATGTAATTTACAAAATTATCACTAAAATCTTAGCTAACATACTCAAGCCTATCGTTCAAGAAATAATTTCTCCTTAGAAAAGAGGATTTGTGGAAGGTCTTCAAATTTTGGATGGGAAAATTGTGGCCCATGAAGCTATTTACTCTCTCAAAACTAGTAGGAAATCAAGAATAATCTTAAAACTTGACCTTGCCAAATATTATGACCGAATAAATTGGAACTTCCTTAAATAAATTTTGGGTGCCTTTGGTTTTGAGTCCTCTTGGATTTCTTGGGTCCACAACTTGATATCCCTAGCGTTCTTCTCCATCCTTTTCAATGGATCAACCTCCCCTACCTTCAAAGCCTCAATAGGGCTAAGACATGGAGCTACTGTGTCTCCTTACCTTTTTATCATCCTTGCAAAAGTGTTGGGGCATTTCTTGAAAAAATCTCTCTCTGAGGGATCTATCAAAGGACTATCCATCAATCCCTAGATGACACCTCTTTCACCTTCAATTTGTGGATGACACCTTGCTCCTGGCTAGACCCACAATGAAGGAAGATAAAGCTCACAAGAGAATTATTGACATCTTCATGACAACCTCGTGCATGCATCTCAACCTGGAAAAATCCAAAGTCTTATTTTTTAACACTGCCATCATGATTCAGTGTTTCATTTCCCGAATTCTGAACACTGCCATCATGATTCAGTGTTTCATTTCCCGAATTCTGCGTTTTCAAAGGGCCTCCCTTCCCTCAAAATATTTAGGTGTGCCTCTTATATATAAGGCTCTTTGAAACCCAAGTTGGCAAGATCTCTTCACCAAAATAGAAGACCACCTGAATTGTTGGACTCATAGGTTCTTAACTCTGCCAAGAAGAATTCTCCTAATAAAATATGTTCTAATGGGAATGCATAATTACCTTTTCTCTATTCTTGCAACTCTGGCTAACATTTTGTAGAAACTCCAAGCAGTTCAAAGGAATTTCATTTGGGGAGGAACCAAAAGAGAAAAGAAATGGACTCTAGTGGCCTGGGGAAAATTTAGTGTCTCAAAGTCTCAAGGGGGTATGGGTCTAAAAGACCTTCTCAAAGTGGGTCAGGAACTAGCAGCAAAAATCTTCTGGAGGTGGATCAAAAACCTCGAGGTGTTTTGGGACAAAATATGGTAGGGAAAATATGCCAGGGAAAACCCAATAGAGGAATGGATAAGATTAGATGGGACTCGACCAAGATCGTTGATATGGAAATATGTATGGAGAAACTGAGACCTGGTGCAAAAGCAGAGCTTCTGGGAAATTCATAATGGTCATTCTTCCATTTTCTGGGAAGATGCATGGGAGCAGTTACCAAATATCAGTACGAACAAAACCCTCCACTAAATTCAAGAGATGATGTTAGGAATAGGGTGGACGAAGGTCTTCCACTACTGGGAAGAGATGCAACAATCAACAAATGGAATGGAGAGATCCTAGAAAAATCTCACAGACTAGCCAATTGAATGGGATGAGGCCTCTCACCAGAACATGGAAGCCATTCTCAGAAGTTGGCTTCCCCTAGTGTGAAAGGGACAAGATATCCTACATTGGGGCAATGGAGAAACTGAGACCTGGTGCAAAAGCAGAGCTTCTGGGAAATTCATAATGGTCATTCTTCCATTTTCTGGGAAGATGCATGGGAGCAGTTACCAAATATCAGTACGAACAAAACCCTCCACTAAATTCAAGAGATGATGTTAGGAATAGGGTGGACGAAGGTCTTCCACTACTGGGAAGAGATGCAACAATCAACAAATGGAATGGAGAGATCCTAGAAAAATCTCATAGACTGGCCAATTGAATGGGATGAGGCCTCTCACCAGAACATGGAAGCCATTCTCAGAAGTTGGCTTCCCCTAGTGTGAAAGGGACAAGATATCCTACATTGGGGAAAAAAGGTGACGAGAATTTTACAGTTAAAGAAGCATACAGGGAGGCCATGGGGATCCCAGACATGATCAGAATTCCACTTTGGAATAAAGTTTGGGCCTCAAAATAATGGCCTAAAATGGCCACCTTTATATGGTCGGTGGTAAAAAAAAGTCTTTAACCTAGGATCACTTGACAAAGATAGGCTTTGAAGGACCATCTATATTCCTAATGTGCTACAATAAGGGATAAACTATGAACAATCTCCTCAGCTCTTCTAGAGTTTTTTCGGGTCTATGGGATCTAGGATCCTTATTATTCATAACTAGATATAGAAACTAACAAGACATAACCAAAACCATAGAATATTGGAGAGTGAATCCTTACAACAATCAAATTCTCAACAAAGTGTGGTCTCTATTTCTGGGATTTTTATTTTGCAACTTACAGAAGGCACAAAATAAAAATATTTTCAACCAACAGTAGCTCCATCCATACCAATTTTGACAACAAATTCACACTAACATTCTAGAGACCATAGCCACTATCATGGGTTAGCTAGAATATTGGTTCTCAACTGGGACTAAAAGCGATATTTTTAAAAACTGGAACATTCACCGAAGTCAGCTCCCAATACAACCATCATTGTCTCGCTCTAAAAAATATATATATAAGGGAGAAATGGGACCCCCCTTGCCGAGATTCCTGAAACTAAACTTCGACGAGGATCCAAAGGGAAATCCCAGCCTAGTAGGGGTCGAAGGTCTCTTCCGAGATTCTGCATGATAGATTATAATCCTTTTTTCCACCATACTAGGATATAAAACAAACAATGGACCTGAGATTGCAAGGATTCTCCCAGGTTTGAAAATGGCAACAAAGTTCAAGTACACAATGATCATAGTGGAAGGGGACTCCTAAATCATGACCTCAACACTTCAGAAAATCATCAATGGAAAGAAACCAGACTGATTCTTGATGAAATGGAGATTATCGTTTGGCCTTTATGAGGTGGTTCTGGCCATCCAAGGCATCTCAACCATCATCCCTAGTCATGTCAGAAGAAAGTCCAACTCAGTGGCATATTTCCTAGAAAATGTGGCAGTGGGAAAATCCCCTCAAGAGACTTGTACGCATTGAGAGGATGTGGGCTTGTATGTGTTGGGAGGATGTGGGCCTGGGTGAACTCCAAGAAAACTTAACACATTTAAATCAAATAGACAACCCTCTCACACATGGGGAGACAGAAGTGGAAACAGGAAAATTCATATTGGATTTGCAGAGACCCACATGTCAACATGATACATACAACACCCCCAAGTGGCCGAATGAGAGCCAATATAGATGGTAGGGAACCAACACAAATGGCTTGAAATCAGAAAGGTAGACAATTATCGTCGATAGAAGACATTTGATATAATGAATCTATTTCCTCAAGATCCTGCGACGATCTGGCTGAAGGGTTTAGGTAGGTTGAAAACCTTGATGTACTTAACCTCTTTAGGTTCCATTATGAATATACATGAGTGGTTCAGGGCTCAAACGAACTTGATAAATCTGGGTAATTATAGGAGAAAGTGGAAGTCAGAGAGTAACTCGTTTCGACGGTTAGGGATACCTCTCTTTAAGAGGGGGTGGGTGTTGGGTATGTTTTATATTCTTTTCACAAGAAAAAAAAATCCTCAGGAAACATGTCACTTTTTTTGCCTCGTTTTTCGTGTTGCCTTGATTTTTGTGTCCATTCTTGGGAGGTTTTTCGACACATGGTTTTTTGTCGATGGTTTTCTATTTTTGGTTAAGGAATTAGGGTTGTTGACTAATAAAGGTCATTAGGTTAGGTTTTTGGATGTCTTTGGATCCTATATGTATATTGTATTGTAAACAATGTATGAAGTGAATGAATATATAATATGTCTATTTTCCTGGTTTGGGTTTACAGGGGAAAAATCTATGTGTAATGTGTGTATTTGCCATTTTACAAGGTTAAAATCTATTTGCAGTAAATAATTGTACAAGATTGAAATATACAGTGGGAAATCTTTCTTAGATCCACCAAGGTCTATCATTCGATCTTATTCGATGCTTTAGGTGAGCTCTCTCGAATTATAACATCCCCACTAAAATCCTCAGTTTAATTTATGCATAATGTAGATATAAATGCATTAATGGCCAACCAATGTAATACACGAATGCATTTTTATTTTTTTAAATAAACAAAATGTGATACCAACTACTGGGAAAATGGATAGAGATGGGGGCTGAGTTTTTCCACAAGAGAAGAGAGATTTTAAGAGGGTTCCAAGGGAGAAATTAATTGTGGGTATTAATTCAACCCATTTTCCTGATTTTTATTATCATTAGGGATAACTTCTAATTTTTTGTTTGAATGTATCAAAGCCCAATCATTAAACTCATGTAAGAGGGTGGGTGTGAGATTCACATCCCATAGTTATTAGAGAGATTGGGGCTAAGAACAATCAGTTTGGGAAAGAGTGTAAGTCAAGCAAGTAAGCCAAAATAGAGGAAATTTGTATGGGCAGTTACAAGAAATTTTTACACATTGAGTTTTACATGAGCAGCGAGTAGGGAGAAAATAAAGGAGCATTGGAGATAGAGCAAGAAGGTTGAGGGAATTTTGGAGCATGTTGGAGCATTTTGGAGTGATTTGGAGTTGAAGATTGAATATCCAAGCTTTTAGGCCTAACGAGTGAACCCTTGTATGAGTTGCATTATAACAGTAAGTGTTGTTATTGTTGTTGGTATTTTTCCTAACAACAAGTTCCCTTGAGTTCCTAGTAGAGAGATTCCTAGTTACTTTTGCCAGAGAGGCCCTGATAAATTAATGGAACGCACGATGGACTAAGAGAAGTGAAGGGGTACATTCCTTTGGTTGGGTAGGTCAAGAGGAAAAGAGCTGGAGGAAATTCAGGATAGATGTAGGAGAATACCAGTCGGTTGTGGGATATTGATTTGAGAGTGGACGGTGAGAGGCACCCTTCTCTTGTGGATTCATAGCCTCCACTCGGGGGTGAATTGTTGTTAAGATTTGGAAGATCAAGTTTACGGTCGGGTAGAATGTCCTTCCCAAGGTGGTTGCACAACTATTTTAAAAATATAAGTGTTTATATGTTTTTCCTTTGTTAATTTATATTTTAACTATTGTGCATTTTACTTTGTGCATGAGAATGAATTATATGTTGTTGTGGTGAAATTTGTTAGCTGCATTTACCTATTTGACTAGTATGGACTATTGCATGAGCTTGAATGTCATGTTGTTCATAATTTTGTATTTAATTGCATCCGTTAGTCAATTTTAGTAGTAACAACAATGAGATTCCGACGTGGTGCTTGAATCGTCGCACGTGCTAGGAATAGTTGTCGTGCACAATAATAAGCCTATTGTGTGTGTTGTGAATAGGCGTCACGCGCAGTACAAAGGTTGTTGTGCGCATGATTTGTCTTAGTGAGGGCCCAACATTCATGTTGGTCGGAATGATGTAGCTGCGTTTTAAATAATGTTATCTAAAATGGTTAAATATCTGTATAATTCGTAGCTGATAAGCTACTAAAAGTTAATTAGAATATTTTTTTTGAATTTATGTGTATTTTCTGCTAGTAATGTTCCTCCATTAAGATGGGGGACGTTATAGAATGGTATCAGAGATTTTTGGTTCAACACTGGACTTGCATGGGCCTGACATCAACATGAAGTGGGTAAATTCATCATCTTGGTCATTGATTTGTGCTGAATTTTGGGAAAACAGTAAAATCTTAGTGAAAATTCCCAAACTTCTAAGAAAATTCAAGTCAGAATTGCACTCATAATGGTTGTTATAGAGAGGTCATTTCGAATTCCAAATGAATTAATTTGTCTTAGACATATGAGTCAAGAATTTTCACGATGATCACAATGGTGCACAGTGTGTGTGCTCAACATTGGCGTTGCGCGGTGCTGAATTGCAATGCACACTGAATGTTGGTGCACGATACAAAACGTTGTGTGCATTGAATATTGATGCGCAATATAAAATTTCCATGCAGTGAATGTTGGTGCGCGGTATAACAAGTCTCACACACTGGATATTGGTGTGTGATATAAAAATTCACACACACTAAATATGGTTGCATGATGTGCACTGAATATTGGTGCATGGTACAAAAATTGTGCACATTGGATGTTGGAACGCAGTATAAAAAGTCGTGTGCATTGGATATTGATGCACGGTATAAAAATTTGTGTGCATTGAATATTGGTGTGCAGTATAGAATTTGTGTATTGAATATTGGTGCGCAATGCGTGCACTAAATATTGGCGTTGTGCATTGTGGATTTGGCGCGTGATAAATATCGGTGCATCATACAAAATCGATGTGTGTGGGGGCTTCAAAAAGGAATAAGAGAAGGATACCACATGTATTTTGGAAATAAATGAAGAAATCAAGTTGGATTGAGATGACACTACTGGATTTTGTCCGTAGTGTTTAGGGAGACAGAAGTGCCAGAGAGGGCCACTGGCCAATTATGCTCTAATTTTCCAGAAAATGAAAATTACATGTTTTTAAAGATCAGGGTCAATCTTAGTGGCCGGAGCACAGTTACTATTGAAAATTGTATAGAGTTTTATAAAATTAGACATGAAAATATTGTGTGAAGGAATTGGCTGGATTCTAAGGGGGTTGAAATGGTGATGCTAAAACGGGGCAAAATCCACTATTATGGGCCACATTTTAGGTATTTTGGGGATTTTCTAAGGAGGAAAAGGGTCCCCAAATGGAAAATATGGAAAAATTTATGTACTCAATTTTTTTTTATACTCATCAATACAGACAACTTTGGTTTAGTGAATTTTTTCCAAAAGTGAGTGGTTTGGGAGATAGCCAGTTTTGTTAAAATTTATGTCTGGAAAAATAGGTGAAAAAGAACAAACTTGTCATTTCCAAACTGCTACATTTTTTTACTAGAGCATCAGATTGATAATATGAGAGTTGTTATGAATTCCCCATCATAATTTTTATCTATGTTCCATACAAATTTTTCTCTATTTATTGACATATTTACTTCTACTAGTGACATAAGTCGGTGTCTGGGATTAATTGCACTAGAATGAAAAGTGGGCAAAGGGGGTGAATTAGCAATATTCAGATGACTGTAACTTTTTGTTCAAAGATCGTAAATGAGCAAGAAAGTAGTCGTTGGAAATATATTGAATAGGAGGACACATATATCAACTCTGAAAATTGATTTGGGAAGTTTAAGTTACAACCAACACAAAAGAAGATGACTAGTGGGATTAGAAAGCAGAAAAATTTAGGCATTCTTTTCCAAAACTGTGTATATATTTTTTCTAATAGAAAATTGTTTGCATGCACATTTTCTTGCAAACTTTAGAGGTAAAGGAAGGCATTTTGGTTCCTGTATGATAACTACATCCATGGAAGACTCCCAAGGGTCCTACAATCATCAAGAGGATTTTATAGGGCTACATGTCAGCATGGGAAATGTCGAGACAAAGTCAAATGGTAGAAGAGGAAGGCATGAGCCTGTAACTATGAGAATCTTATATGGAAAAGTGCAGAGCTATAGGGATGATAATGAAAATATTTTTAAGTCTCAGGAAGAGATAATTCAGATTTTGAATATGTTGCATAGGAAAGCTAATAAAGACTCTGGCACAAATTCAATAACTAGTGCTAGACAAGTGACATAATCCATATCCCATAGCAGAAGAGATGAGAATGGGAATGACATGAAGATAAGGATTATAAGAAAGTTCCATCATTCCCTAGGGAAATCCACTAGGAGAGCTCATGCAAGTTCAAGGCTAGGGAGTATCCCAAGTGTGTATCTTGTTAGGAGACAAAGGAGAAGGCATGAGGGTGACATCTTGCAAGGTGAACTTAGGAAGATCAAGCCATAAAATTTCAATGGTGAGAATAGGAAGGGAGAAGAGTTTGATTCCTCGTTGTTGTAAATGAATAAATATTTCTAGTTATATGATTATCCCTCCATGGTAGAAACAAGAATTACAACCTACCAGTTGCAAGGAAAGGTAGCCATGTGGTGGGATCAACTTAAGAAAGGAAACATCTTGATGAGAGGAATATCTCATGGAGGCAGTTCAAAGGAAATTTCCAAGAGAAATATTTGTTTGAGCATTAATACGACAAGAATAAGAAAGATTTCTTTGAACTCAAGTTGGGAAGCATGAAAATGGAGGAGTATGAGAATAGGTTCTTTGAGTTGTTGAAGTATGTGGAGTTCATAAAGGATGAGAAGGTCAAAATCCAAAGGTTTCTCAGTGGGTTACCATCCTTCTACAATGACAAGATACAATATGATAACATCAAAACTTTGGAGGAGACCATAAGGAGATAAAAACATCTTTATGAGAAAAGCAAAGGGAGTCCAGTCTTCCAAAAGGATTGGAATGACAAGATGAAAGGAAAGATAGATTAAAGGTAGAAAGGTTTTAAGCCACCCTTTTTCAAGAACTACTCCCAAGAAAGTTAGCAAGGACAGTCAACCCAAAATGAGCACAAGGAAACATATTCATTTGGAAAAAGGCCAAGGAAGTAGCCTCTACAATGTTGGGGATGTGATGGAAATCACTTGTATAGGGACTACCCTCATAAAGGAGAAAGAATGAGGATTTTAGACAACATTCAAGAGGCTGAAAAAATTTAAGACATGGGAGGAAAGATGTGAAGGATTTATGCAGCCTTAGAGAATAAGCAAGCAGAGTATCAATCCACCATGATTGAAGTGGAAGGTAAGATTGATAAGCCATCCATATCAATTTTAATTTATTTTGGAGATAGCCATAGTTACATAAAATATAACATTGTTGAAAGATTTCACTTGCAAAGGAGTAAGTATAAGAAATATCGGTTGGTTCAGTTAGCCATGGGGGATAGGAGAAATATTAATGAGTTGGTTAAATATTTTCCAATAGACATGAATGGACTCAAGACAAAGCTAGATGTGAGCATCATACCATTAGGTTCATATGACTGTCTAATTGGCATGGATTGGTTGGAAAAACACCTTATTGTCCTAGACTGTTATAACAATACCATAACTTGTCTTGATGAGAAAGGACAACAAGGAAAAATTCAAGGCATTCCAAGAGTTGTAGTTGTTAGAGAGATTTCAGCCATGCAGCTGAAAAATAGTTTTAGAAAAGGATGTCATACTTTTGCAGCCCATATAGAAGAAGAAACTAGAGATAAAGTGGCAAGTATTGTAGACCATTCAGTCTTAAAGGATTTTGAAGATGTTTTGGGGGAAATATCAGGATTTCCACCAAGGAGAGGCATTGACTCCTCTATTGATTTCATGCTAGGAGCTACCCCACTGTCCAAGATACCTTACAGAATGGGCTCATCAGAATTGAAAGAGTTGCAAATGCAACTTGAAGAGATTTTGAAGAAGGGATATATACACCCAAGTGTGTCACCTTGGGGAGCCCCAATTATATTTGTGAAGAAGAAATATGGAACCTTAAGGTTGTGTATTGATTTCAGATAGCTAAATAAGGTTAGAATAAAGAACACATATCATTTTCCAAGGATTGATGATTTATTTGATCAGTTGAAGGGTGCAAAATTATTTTCCAAGATTGACTTGAGATCAAATTATCATCAAGGGAGAATAAATGAGGAGAATATCAACAAGACAACATTCCAAACAAGATATGGGCATTATGAGTTTATGGTAGTGCCTTTTGGACTATCAAATTCCCCATTTTTTTTCATGTGACTGATGAATGGAGTATTCAGGGAATACATAAACAAGTTTGTGATTGTTTTCTTAGATGATATACTTGTTTACTCAAGTACAAAAGAATATTATGAGCAAAATTTAAGAATGGTACTGCAAGTTTTGAGAGAGAATAAATTGTATGCCAAACTAAGTAAGTGCATCTTTATCAAAAGAAGATTCACTACTTGGGGAATATTATATCATCAAATGGGATAGTGGTTGATCTCGAGAAGAGAGAGGCCATTAGAGGGTGGAAATCACCAAGAAATGTGACAGAGGTCAGATCATTTATGGGTCTTTCTAGTTATTACCGAAGATTCATACAATGGTTTTCAAATATTGCAAGCTCATTCACTTCTTTGCAAAAGAAGGGAGTAAAATTTGAATGGACTTCCAAGTGTGAAGAAATATTTCAGCAACTGAAAGACATATTGACAAGTGCACCCATATTAAAAATTGCAGATCCAAATGAACACTTTGTAGTGTGCACATATGCATGCATGGATGGGCTCAGTGGAGTCCTGAGTCAAAAATATATCGTGGTGTGATATGAGTCTAAAAACCTAAAAGAGCATGAAAATAATTATGCTACACATGACTTGGAATTGGAAGTCATTGTTCATGCATTAAAAAAGTGGAGGCACTACAACATGGGTCGAATATTTGAGCTAAGGACAGAACATTGTGGTATGAATCATTTGTTTGGACAATGAACATCCAACATTGAATGCAAGACAAACTAGGTGGCTGGAATTCCTAAGTGAATATGACTTTGAAATTAAGCATATAAAATAAAAGGAAA
>CBVK0100135245.1:0-14467 GCA_900067695.1 Picea abies | reverse complement strand
CTCTTCCGATCTCACCTGATTCACCCCCCCTCTCAGTAATCCAACAATAACATCATACTTTGTGAGAATCTCTCAGTTAACATATCGACTACAAGTTATTCAAGAAATCATTTCAGAGAAGGAACTGGTAAATATAGTACTCAATGGTCTTCCCAAGACATGGGTCAATGGTCTTCCCAAGACATGGGATGCATTTGCCGCAAGCATGAACATAAGGAAGGAGTATCCCACATTTGAATAACTTTGGACTTGATGTGCACAATACGACTCAAGGATTAGTGCAAAAGAGAAACCCTAAAATAAATATGATGATCAAGCTTTCACAACAAGGTTCAATAATTTCAGGAATAAAAAGAAGTTTGGCTCAAGGAAGAAATCAAATTAAGAGAAAGATATGTCAAAAATACAATGCTTCAACTGTTGAAAATATGGTCACTAAAAGAATCATTGTCCCAAGTTAAAGAAAAGGAAGGAAACACACGAAGCATCATTTTTCTAAGAAAGGGAACCCTCAAAGAAGGCCAAGCAAGATAAAACAGACTCCTTCTAAGACAAGGTAACAATATTCTTCACAATTCCTGTACATACCATGTTGAGATAATTCATGTACATATCTTGCATATCTATTTCTTAGAAGATAAGATGTTCAAAGAGAGACAATACCTATGGAAGAATAACAAGATAAGGATTGTTATCACGATGACTACAAGTCAAGCAATACACATGAAAAGATGAATTATATCGACAACCCTTGGTAACAATTCATGTGGAAGCTATTAACATAAGTAACAGCTGCAAGATAAGCCGAAATCAGAATCAAACTTGAAGAAACCTGGAAGAAGTAAAAAAAAAAGGAAGTCAACAATCAAGAAGAAATTAGAAAAAGACTTGTGACCCTTTGCAGAAGGCAATAAAGATGCATACGGAAGTGTGGAATCTCTTAGATGGAGGGAGCCAATTACATAATTCCAAAAGAAGAGCATGCATTCATGCATGAAGCAAGGATTATGAGGGATCTAATCCTAAACAATATGATCCATTGAGGATTATGTAGTATCTATCCATGTTCCCATCAATGGTAGCAACCATGAAAGCAACGCATGTTCAGTTTGACTTTAGAAGAAGTCTTCTTCGAAAAATAGCCTTTAAAGTATCCCTAGTTATCCATCCACATCCATGATCCTATGATGAAAGGAAAAGTTGGAATCTTCAGGGCATGAAATCTATAGAAAACTCCATGGACCCAAGAGCTAAAGAGAAACATGAGGAAGAATATGAATATTCCAAGAGAGAAAGAAGAGCTAGAACAACCAGTCATTATATCGAGAATCACAAGACTACCATCTTGGTTTGAACCCACTAGAAACAATCAAGTGAAAGAAATGGAAGTTGTGATGAAGAACAATGTATGAAAGACTTATGAATAGAAGCATCACAAGATTCAAAACTAGAGGTTCTCCCAGATGGAGGGAGAAGACTATGATGATAGCTTGTTCCAATAGCCAAACATATCTCTACCTGAGCCATTATATCTCCTGCATTATCCATGGGTTTGAGTTTACATCACATGAATGCAAAGACTATTCTCCTCAACAGAGTAATCGAACAAAGAAGCATATGTAGATCAGCCTCAAGGTTTTGAGGTATACTAGAAATATACTCTTGTATGCAGATGGAAGACAACAACTTGGCGCGGAAGCTCCAATGAATAGAAGAAGCATGATGAAGACTTTCTATAACAAATACATTGTATAAGAATGGTTACTCAGAATTCCAGGATGATGGATTATTAATCCATGACAAACTCTCATGATGACAAAAGAAGTGCCACTTGGATATGTTCCAGTTTGAGCCTTACCACGATGTTATGAGCTAGAAGGAAACAAAAGAGATGAACCCAACTATGATATACTGTAATGATCAAGAGCCATATGCAGCCTTCAGAGAAAAAATAGTGTTCTAGACAGACCGAAGTACTTTGAGATCAAGAATTACATTCTTCGTGATGAAGTCCAGAAAAGAGAAGTGGTTCTCCAATATATCTCCACAGATAAGAAGATAGAAGATATTGTTGGTAAATATTTTGTGATGTAGACCCCCCCTCCTCTCCTCGGGGCTGCGAGACCTCATGGTCTAGGATCTTCAGTTATGAACTGAATTGTCTCTCTGAGACCATAATGGTCTCATTTGCGAATTAACACAGGCCCTCTCAACCCTCTCGTGTAGGTTATATCGCACCCGCGACCTCTTTCCGCAACAACTAAACTCTCAAGTTTCAGGTACTAGCTCTTTTCTCGTTAGCCCCTTATCGCATGTGACCTTGAGCTAGGTCCTTGTGTAAACACATGATTGTAGGCGCACCCAAGAGTGGTTTGGGATCAACCTCTTTTCCCCCACAATTTACCTCCAATTTCCACGTACCTCTTCATTGATACTGTGGTTTCGATTGCGGCCCGTCTTCAAAATTTTAACGTCCGGACACTATCTGGCCCCGCAATCGAGCGTGAATTCAATCTTATGATCTTGATGATGCTACTGTATTTAAGGTTGAGATCTATCTCTTCCGAACCAATGATTCAGATCTAATTTTCTCGCATTCGATGGTTGATATTTACTTCGGGTCTTTACCCAGAATCCACAGATTCACGCCATCTATCCTCTGGATCTGATGACCCAGATTTACTTCACATCTTTAGGTTTCAAAAGTTTCAACTTTCAACTGAAACCCCAATGAAATTTACCCAAAGCTTGTGATCTGTTGCCACGTGTCTCTTTGGATCTAATGGTCCAAATATCTTCGACTCTTCGGTGCTTTGGCTCTTCGGCTCTTTGGTCCTTTGAGATTTGGAAGTTTCAAACTTCTGTGAACTCGTTCCGCTCAAAGTGCCTTCACCCAAACTAATGGATTTTCGCCACGCGTCCTTCCAAATGATGGACGGTCCCAAATCACTTCGGGACTTTAGTAAGTACACTCTCCCCTTTTCCTTGGCTCCTCCTTAGAGATGACCTTGGGCGGTGACCTTATGCAAACATGCGATTGCGGGCACGCTCGAAGGTGGTTTGAGACCAAACTATCTTTCACCCTGCAATTCACCTTGAGCCTCCATGCATCCTTTCTCCAAAACCGTGGTTTGGATTGCGGCCCACCCTTGACTTCGTAAATCTCGAGCACTTTCTATCCCCACAATGCAAGGTGACCATCGATCTCACGATATTGAAAGTGATCCTAAATGGATGACCGAGATCTACCTCCAACAGTTTAGTTCTCCCTCTCCCAGATCAACGACTAGGGTTGTTTCAGAATTCCAAACTTTGGAACTCTCAAATCTCAAACTTTTCCTTTCTTCCACAATGAAGGATATTCTGCGCTATGATCCAATGACCATTGTTTTCCTCTCTCCTGATCTTTTGATCTCTTCTAAATTAGAATATTTTCTAAGTATTCAAAGGGTTTGACCTTTGCTCCTCCTTCGAGTCTGTCTATTGGGTTTCTTCTGCACTTATGAAAAGTGCTATCCCTTCTGATATCGATCCTTGGAGGATTTCGATTTCCTATGCACTCCTTGCGTTTCTAGGATTTTGTCAAACTTATATCCAAAGGATTTCTTGAAAATAAATTCTTCTCGCCCTCCTGGCGTTCCTCTTGCTCAATGCACACCTTGCAGAGCTCCTCTTTACAGAGTGTTCTATATCCCTATCTCTCTCTGAACTGAACATAGAGTTGTTCCTGTGCACTCCTTGCACTTCTATTGATGAATATCAATGCTACCTCTCTTGAGCTTCTCTGAGGTTAATTCACCTCTGTCAACACACTCCTTGCGGACTATGTGCACTCCTTGCACTCGAAAACTCAAAGAAGAGAAGCTTTTGAAACTTATTCAATTCTTCACCAGTTCATACATTCAAAACATGAACAACATATAAAAGCATAACAGTGAATAAAAATACATAAACACACAAAAATTCCATATGCAGGAAAAATTGCTTTCTTTCTATTAAGATGAATGTTCGATTACAATATGTGCAGGCTAGACTGTAACAGAGTCTCAGCTCTCTCAAAACAAACTATTCTACTTCCTATTCAATGACAATACTCCTCCAGCAGCCTCATTTGGGCATGCCATGCATCTACATATACAGGAAGGTTCCTAGGGTTCCCTCCAACTACCTCTCCTATCGAAGTAACAATTAACAACTACTCAAGCTCGTTACATTCAGGACTGAGAGTGAAATTCCCAGATCTCTTGAGATCATTCAATTTTCGAGCATTTCTCTCTTCTTCAATCATTCGTTAAAAATGGATCTACAGAAAATGCCATCTTTTAGATTTCGATTAATTTAAAAAGGCACACTATGGCACAGAGTTGTCCCTCCATGTGGGCTTTGCTGACAATGATCTTGCATCATACTCCACTGCTAGGAAAAACATGAGCTCTTGCTCATGCCTCCCTCTGCCATGTTGTTGAGATCCTCTAGGGTCCCATACTTTCTCTTGGAGCTGTTCATCTGCTCCTTTTCCTTGCAACTTCTTTTTCCCCACTGCTCCTACAGGTTTTCTTATGTCCCATACTTCTGTGATGACTGCTTCTTGTGTTGCTTCCAACATCAATCTCTTTATGTCCTTTATTTCTTTTTCCAGCTGTTCCATTGGCTGGTTTTCCGCCTGCAGTATGCTCTGTTGCCTTTTATCTCCATCAATTTCCAACTTGACTTGTTGGATAAGATTCTTTTGCATTTTTACCCTTCTCTCCAGGGCCTCCATCTCTTCACACAGATCAACACGATCCATGCTATATGTTTCTTCCTCCTCTGTTGTAGGTTCATATTCTATAGTTATCTATTGCTCAGCTCCTTGGCTGAAATTTTTTAGCAGTTCCACCGAATGCTCTTCTTTATCCATCTCTTGGGCACATTGAAATGTGTGCTCTTTCTCCTCTTCACCAATATGATCAATCTGAACTTTCATGTTATCTTCATGTCCTGTGGCATTAGTTGGCCACTCTATTGTATACTATAGTTCTGCAATATCACCACTGAGTTTCTGCTCAGCTTCCTCCTCTGACAGACTGACTTATGTCATCTCCTCTTGTGTTGGTTCAACTCCAATTTCCTCCAGCTGCTCCCCAGGATGGTATGCTCCTCCACTTGTTTCCAATTTGGCTTGTTGGAGATGCGTACTATGCATATTTACTCTTCTCTCCTAAGCTTCTAATTCCTCATACAGCTCAACAAAATCTATGTTGTTTGCTTCCTCTTCTTCTGCAAGCTCCAATGTTGCAGTTATCTCCCTTTCAGCTTCCTGGCTGAAAATTTTGAGCAATTTTGTTGAATGCTCTTCTCCTCAAATATGCATGACTGTCTTCTGGCAGCCATATTTTGGTTTTGGATTGTCCAACCAATCCTCCAACAACTTCATCTCTCACTCCCATTGAGTGAGCAATTCATCTGAATTCTCCTCTTTTTCTGTTGGGGCAAACATCAGTGTTTTCTCCTTCTCCTTCTCTTTGACAGTCTTTGTTGGTTTTCTTTCCTCTGCTACACCTGCATCACATACATAGTTGGATTTAAAATCATTTGGCTCTATGGCCTCTTTCTTGGATTCTTGTTGCACTACCTCCTCATGTGAAACACTTGTATTAGCCTCTGATGGACTATTTTGTAGGAATATTTGAATTCCCCCAATGATAAGAACACACCTCTAATTTTCTTCCATCAGCACTCCTTGCTGATATGAACTCTCAACTGAGTTCATCTCTTCTCCCTTTCCCACCTAACAACTTGGGATTTTATCTCTTCCCACCTGGGAGTCTATGAGATCACCTGATCTCTCTCCATTGCCCACTTGGAAACTTGCAATTGCATCACTGCACTCCTGGAAGTCTATGAGACCATCCACTGATCTCCTTTCATTTCCCACTTGGCAACTTGAAAGTTCATTTTGGCCCCCCTAGCAGTTTATGAGATCCTCAACTGATCTATTCTCCTCCTCATCACTAAGATTTCTCCCAGACTCTGGTTCACAGATGTGAATCAGTTCCTCCTCTATGTCACTGAGGGTTTCAGCATGCCTCAACTACTTCCTCAAATCTTGTTGTTGTTTTCTGGCCAAAAACTTTTGAACATTCCATTTTACCTTCCTGTTCAGAGGCCATTCGTACCTCTAGTGTACCTTTGTCTCCTACTGCATCTTCAATGTCATCTATTCCATTCTTACTCTTATCTCAATGAGCTCCTTGTCAATTTCTTCTTTACTCTTCTGTTGTTGGTCTCCTCTTCGACCATGCTCATGGCCTTTAGTAGCCATATTTTTTGTCTTCATCCCTCCTGGCTATCTACCATTTGATGCACATTTTGCAACAATATTTACAGAGCATCAATAATCTATCCCTTTTCCTTTACCCATTGTTCTACAGGAAAACTCCAGCTTCTGAGACCATTTGATGTCATCAGATTATTTCTATTCACCTTTTCACCTTTGCCTACAACCTGCAGACACAATTCAATTCTTGATACTACTTGGTGTAGTCAGATTGTCTTTTCTATCTCATTTGTCTGAAATCTACAGACAAATCAATGATGATACCTCTTGATGATATCAGACTATCTCCTTTATCTCTCTTCCTCTTTTGTCTGCTATCTGTCAGAAAATAATTCTTCTCTAATACCACTTGATGGTATCAGAGTATTTTCTTTATCTACTCTCTGCTACAAAAATTAAAAATTTGAGATCTGATACCACTTGATGCAGACCCCCCTCCTCTCCTCGGGGTTGCGCGACCTCCCGGTCTAGGATCTTCAGTTCCGAACCAAATTGGCTCTATGAGACTGTAATGGTCTCATTTGCAAATTAACACAGGTCCTGTCAACCCTCCGGTGCAGGTTCTATGGCACTCATGACCTCTTTCCACAACTTCTCAACTCTCAGGTTTTAGGTACTAGCTCTTTTCTTGTTAGACCCTTGTTGCATGTGACCTCAGGCTAGGTCCTTGCATAAACGCATGATTGTGGGCATGCCCAAGAGTGGTTTGGGATGAACCATTTTTCTCCCCGAAATTTACCTCCAGTTTCCATGTACCTCTTCACCAATACCGTGGTTTCGATTGCAGACCTTCCTCAAAATTTTAACGTCCGGGCACTTTCTGGCCCCGTAATCGAGCGTGATCGTCGATCTTACGATCTTTATGGTGCTTCTGGACTAACGGCTGAGATCTGTCTCTTCCAAACCAACAATTCAGATCTAATTCTCCTGCATCGTATGATTGATATTTACTTCGGGTCTTTACCCGGAATCCACAGATTCACGCCACATGTCCTTTGGATCTGACGACCCAGATTCACTTCGGGTCTTCGGGTTTCAAAAGTTCCAACTTTCAACTAAAACCAAAATGAAATTTACCCAAAGATTGCGATATGTCACCGCATGTCTCTCTGGATCTAACGGTCCAGATCTCTTCAACTCTTCGACGCTTCGGGTCTTCGACACTTCAGCTCTTCAGCTCTTCGGAACTTCAGGCTTTGGAAGTTTCAAACTTATGTGTGCTTGTTCCGCTCAGAGCGCCTTCACCCGAACTAATGGATTTCCACCATGCATCCTTCCAGATGATGGATAGTCCCAAATCACTTCGAGACTTTAGCAAGTCCAATCTCCGCTTTTCTTTGGCTCCTCCTTAGAGGTGACCTTGGGCGGTGACCTCACGCAAACACGTGATTGTGGGCATGCTCGAAAGTGGTTTGAGACTAAACTATCTTTCACCCTGCAATTCACCTTGAGCCTCCACACGTCCTTTCTCCAAACTGTGGTTTGGATTGTGGCCCACCCTCGACTTCGTAAATCTCGAGCAACTTTTATCCCCGCAATGCGAGGTGACTTTCGATCTCACGATATTGACAATGTTGTTAATGGACGACCAACATCTACCTCCAACATTTTAGATCTCCCTCTCCCAGATAGACGGCTAGGGTCGTTTCAGAATTCTAGACTTCAGAACTCTCAAATCTCAAACTTTTCCTTTCTTCCGCAATGAAGGATCTTCTGCGCTATGATCCAATGGCCACTTTTTCCCTCTCTCTTGAGCTTCTGATCTCTTCTGACTTAGAATATTTTCTAAGTATTCAAAGGCTTCGACCTTTGCTCCTCCTTCAAGTCTGTCTCTTGGGTCTCTTCTGCACTTATGAAAAGCACTATCCCTTATGAGCTTGATCCTTGGAGGATTTCGATTTCCCACGCACTCCTTGCATTTCTGGGATTTCATCAAACTCATATCCGAAGGATTTCTTGAAAATAAATTCTTCTTGCCCTCTTGGCATTCCTCTTGCTTGATGCACACCTTGCAGAGCTCCTCTTTACAGAGTGTTCTATAACTCTGTCTCTCTCTGAACTAAACACAGAGTTGTTCCTGTGCACTCCTTGCACTTCTGCTGATGAAGATCAATGCTACCTCTCCTGAGCTTCTCTGAGGTTAATTCATCTCTGTCAACACACTCCTTGCAAATTATGTGCACTCTTTGCACTCGAAAACTCAAAGAAGAGAAACAATTGAAACTTATTCAATTCTTCACCAGTTCATACATTCAAAACATGAATGACATATAAAAGCATAACAATGAATGCAAATAAATAAACACATAGAAAGTTCATATGCAGGAAAAATTGCTTTCTTTCTATTAAGATGAATGTCCGATTACAATATGTGTAGGTTGAATTGTAATAGAGTCTCATCTCTCTCAAAACAAACTATTCTACTTCCTATTCAATGACAATACTCCTCCAACAACCTCATTTGGGCATCCCATGCATCTACATATATAGGAAGGTTCCTAGGGTTCCCTCCAACTACCTCTCATATCGAAGTAACATCTAACAACTACTCAAGCTCCGTTACATTCAAGACTGGGAGTGAAACTCCCAGTTCTCTTGCGATCATTTAGTCGTTTCACTCTTCTTCAATCATCTGTTCAAAATAGATCTATAGAAAAAAGCCAGCTTTTAGATTCCAATTAATTTAAAAAGGCGCACTATGGTGCTGAGTTGTCCCTCCACAAGGGATTTACTGACGATGCTCCTACATCATTTTGTCCAAGATGAAAAAACTTGCGTAGTCAGAAGAATGGAGGGAGAACTGATGTGTTACTGATTTATGGACGGTCATTTTTCAGTTCGAAAAATGGTCCAGGATGAGCAGTTCCTTTCCAGTTCGAAAAGTGGTTTGAGATTTCTGACGGGCATGCATTTTCCAGTTCGGAAAATGGTCTATATTGGACGGTTATTTTTCTAATGAAAATGGTTTGATAGATTGCGGATGTACCATAGACAACTATTCCCCTTGTGGCCAGTGTGGGGGAATGGTCTAGGATAGTATTTCTTCTTGACTGTCACTCTCAGTAGTGGTCAATAAGAATGGTCTGTCTCGTCGAGCTATCATTCTTTCAAAGTTCACAGTTGTGAGCAGTTTCAAAGAATGGTTCGTTTTAGAGGTTGGTGTAGGACAATAATTTCCTTAGGAAATGGTTTGGACAGTCATTCCCTAGGGTAGACTCATTCTCTCCAGGTTTCACTTTGTTTAGTGCTAGAGGAATGGACCAGTTAGGTGAATGGTCCAGGTTCAACAATCAGGGACAGGCATTCCCTAGGGCAGACTCATTCTCTCCAGGTTTCACTTTATTTAGTGCCAGAGGAATGACCCAGATAGGTGAATGGTCTAGGATCAGAAATCAGGAAAGTTATTCTTCTATTCTTGAGAAGAATAGTCTAGTAGCTCTTGGTTGATGTTTTACCTTCTGAGGGTAGATGCTCTTCCATATCTCACAGATGTGAGTGGAAGAATGGACTAGACGACTCAGTTTATATCATGACATTGTTTTTATGTTCATGTTGGTATCAGATGATATGATTTCTATAGAGACTGTATGTCTCTAGACAGTGGATGTATGTTATTGTGGTGGATGTGTTCAACTAGTTGTGATTCTGTGTCATTGATTAAGTATCTGTATGCTACTTGGTGTGGTAGTGTACCACTGGATTGTAGTTGTGTACTATTGTGGATAGACACAATTGTGTTCTATTGAATGACATTGTTCTGATTGCCATGTAGACTATCAATAATGTTGAAAATGATTATCAGCTAGATGGATGGTCAGTGTATTGATGGACAGACATTCTCCAGACGGAAAATCGTCCAGGACATTTATTCTTCTAGGACATATGCCTGGATTAGAAGAATGGTTCTTGTATCACTCTTTGGAGTGGGTGACTTAGTCAGCATCATGTCTAATTACTCAGATGGAGTATGGTTTCGATAGATGATGCAATTGATGTTGTTAGATGACACTGATAGTGATGATGGTTCTCGTGATATAATCATGAGATAGTTTGTACGACTATGATGATGCTACTGATTGAATGGTATGTTTGTGCTCAAGACCATTACCTTCAATACCTCCCTATCTAGGAGGGAGTATTGATATTATCGTAGCTGCAGGAGGTATTTACCTCCACGTGTAACCCTAACGAGAATAGAATATTCTGGGAAGCAAGAAGAAACCCTAAAGCATTAAACTTAACCCTAGAAGACAAGTTGGCTCAAGGAAATAATTAATATTGAGTATTTAGCCTCCATAATGAGAAGTCGGCACAGACAGCTCAGGAAAACAATATAAATACAAGTAGCCAAACCTCATTTTGACCACACAGCTCAGAATTTCAGGTGGGAAGAAGTGCGCACTACAAAAACTGGGCAAGTGTGCAAGTATGGGGAGCAGCTGTAGCTGGCAGTTGTCGCAATTTGTTTTCCTAGTTTAGACTCAGACTTTCTATTGGTTATGGTTGGAATTTCTGATCAGTCTTGGTTATCTTTGCTTGGTGCATTAGCCTTGGTTGGCTATTGGTTTGCTTCCAGAATCATTCTCTGTCAAGGTTAAGGTGCTTGGGGGTGGCTTCAGCCTATGGTTGGGTGACAATATTGTTATATTGTCTATGGTTAAACGAGCACATCCATTTCTTTCTAACATAAAGAGGGACAAGAAAACCAAGCAACAATTATGTTATTCATGATGTATAATGCAAAAAAATGTGTATTTAATAATATAAATTGCATCATGGATTTAATATGGTTAGTGACTTGACGAGAACCCTTCAAAGTTATCTTTTTTTAGAGGTCATATTTATTTGTCATTTTTACCTTCATTTTAGGGAGGTTAAAAAAAACCAATTTGCAACTGATGTGTTACTGATTTATGGACGGTCATTTTTCAGTTCGAAAAATGGTCCAAGATGAGCAGTTCCTTTCCATTTCGAAAAGTGGTTTGAGATTTCTAACGGACATGCATTTTCCAATTCAGAAAATGGTCCAGATCGGACGGTTATTTTCGTAATGAAAATGGTTCGATAGATTGCGGATGTACCATAGACAACTATTCCCCTTGTGGCCAGTGTGGGGGATAGATTGCGGATGTACCATAGACAACTATTCCCCTTGTGGCCAGTGTGGGGGAATGGTCTAGGATAGTATTTCTTCTTGACAGTCACTCTCAGCAGTGGTCAATAAGAATGGTCTACCTCGTCGAGCTATCATTCTTTCAAAGTTCACAGTTGTGGGCAGTTTCAAAGAATGGTCCGTTTTAGAGGTTGGTGCAGGACAATAATTTCCTTAGGAAATGGTTTGGACAGTCATTCTCTAGGGTAGACTCATTCTCTCCAGGTTTCACTTTGTTTAGTGCTAGAGGAATGGACTAGTTAGGTGAATGGTCCAGGTTCAACAATCAGGGACAGGCATTCCCTAGGGCGGACTCATTCTCTCCAGGTTTCACTTTGTTTAGTGCCAGAGGAATTACCCAGATAGGTGAATGGTCTAGGATCAGAAATCAGGAAAGTTATTTTTCTATTCTTGAGAAGAATAGTCTAGTAGCTCTTGGTTGATGTTTTACCTTCTAAGGGTAGATGCTCTTCCAGATCTCACAGATGTGACTGGAAGAATGGACCAGACGACTCAGTTTATATCATGAAATTGTTTTTATGTGCATGTTGGTATCACATGATATGATTTCTATAGAGACTGTATGTCTCTAGACAGTGGATGTATGTTACTGTGGTGGATGTGTTCAACTGGTTGTGATTCTGTGTCATTGATTAAGTATCTGTATGCTACTTGGTGTGGTAGTGTACCACTGGATTGTAGTTGTGTACTATTCTGGATAGACACAATTGTGTTCTATTGAATGACATTGTTTTGATTGCCATGTAGACTATCAATAATGTTGAAAATGATTATCAGCTAGATGGATGGTCAGTGTATTGATGGACAAACATTCTCCAGACGAAAAATCGTCTAGGACATTTATTCTTCTAGGACATATGCTCGGATTAGAAGAATGGTTCTTGTATCACTCTTTGGAGTGGGTGACTTAGTCAGCATCATGTCTGATTACTCATATGGAGTATGGTTTCGATAGATGATGCAGTTGATGTTGTTAGATGACACTGATAGTGATGATGGTGCTCGTGATATAATCATGAGATAGTTTGTACGACTATGATGATGCTACCGGTTGAATGGTATGTTTGTGCTCAAGACCATTGCCTTCAATACCTCCCTAGCTAGGAGGGAGTATTGATATTATGGTAGTTGCGGGAGGTATTTACCTCCACATGTAACCCTAATGAGAATAGAATATTCCGGGAAGCAAGAAGAAACCCTAAAGAATTAAACTTAACCCTAGAAGACAAGTCGGCTCAAGGAAATAATTAATATTGAGTATTTAGCCTCCAGAATGAGAAGTCGACACAGACAGCTCAGGAAAACAATATAAATACAAGTAGCCAAACCTCATTTTGACCACAGAGCTCAGAATTTCAGCTAGGAAGAAGTGCGCACTACAAAAACTTGGCAAGTGCGCAAGTATGGGGAGCAGTTGTAGCTGGTAGTTGCCGCAATCTATTTTCCTAGTTTAGACTCAGACTTTCTATTGGTTATGGTTGGAATTTCTGATCAGTCTTGGTTATCTTTGCTTGGTGCATTAGCCTTGGTTGGCTATTGGTTTTCTTCCGGAATCATTCTCTGTCAAGGTTAAGGTGCTCGGGGGTGGCTTCAGCCTATGATTGGGTGACAATATTGTTATATTGTCTATGGTTAAACTAGCACATCCATTGCTTTCTAACATAAAGAGGGACAAGAAAACCAAGCAACAATTATGTTATTCATGATGTATAATGCAAAAAAATGTGTATTTAATAATATAAATTACATCACAGATTTAATATGGTTAGTGACTTGACGAGAACCCTTCAAAGTTCTCTTTTTTTAGAGGTCATATTTATTCATCGTTTTTACCTTCATTTCAGGGAGGTTAAAATAAAACAATTTGCAACTATGACCTTAGAACTCCCAATGTTGCGATAAAAAACGTTAAAACCAACCCCCGAATCAAAAAATGGTACTACCACATGTACTCTTTTTTATTAAAGATTAAAAGTACAACTTGTTTGGAACCATAGTCTTAACAATTATTAACAACTAACATCATTGCAACCAAAATCTTAAATTCAACCAATGAATTGAAAAGTGGTACTATTGTCAAAATCTATGGTTTTGACAATAAGTTCAATTTTACCCGCGATAATGCAAAATCACTATCATTGAATGACACAAAGGCATTGAGTGATATAGCTAAATATTAGATTCTCTTTAAAGTTGTTTCATGACACAATTTTCAAATTGATGAATTCAAAATCACATTATATATTTATAAGTGAAAGGACGATGGGAATAATTTGGATTTGTTTTATGAGTAAGTGAAAGTACTATGGGAATAATTTGGATTCAATTTCACATAAAGGCATCACTGAAATAAATAAATATTAGATTTTCTTCAAAGTTTTTTCATGATTTAATTTTCAAAATGATAAAATTTTATTAGATATTTATGAGTAAGTGGAAGGATTATGCAAAGAATTTGAATTCGTTTTACGAGTAAGTGGAAGGATTATGGGAAGAATTTGAATTCGATTTCAATTTAAAGAAGAAGTTAATTTTCCTTTCAAAATTTAAAAATATAAGTAGGTGTGGGTGTGCCAAAATATAAGTGGGTGAAATAAGTTGCGCTGCTATACAATTATGTGTGATTGCATGCTATTAACAAGTCTTGTCACCCATTTAAAAATACAAGTAGGTGTGGGTGGGTCAAAATATGAGTGGCTGGAATAAGTGGGGCTGTTATGCAATTATGAGTAATTGCATTCCATTGACAGGTCATGTCACCCATTTAAAAATATAAGTAGGTGTGGGTAGGCCAAAATATGAGTGGGTGGAATAAGTAGGGTTTCTATACAACTATGAGTAATTACATTGCATTGATAGGTCTTGTCACCCATTTAAACATATAAGTAGGTGTGGGTGGGCCAAAATGTGAGTGGGTGGAAAAAGCGAGGGTTGTTATACAATTATGAGTAATTGCATTCTATTGATAAGTATTG
>CBVK0100135244.1:0-14468 GCA_900067695.1 Picea abies | reverse complement strand
TAACTTTGCCAATGTATCCTCCAAGTTATTTTCCAACTCTTGGTGTTGCAGTTGAGCCATCATTTGAGTGAGCCTTTCCTTTTGTTAATCATCTAGTTGAATTACCTTCTCTCCCACTTGAAAGATATGGAATTTTCTCTTGTCCCAATCTTCCATAATAATGGTGAGAGAACCTGAACATTCAACAAAGTGCTCCTTTAAAAAAGGTAACATTTTAGCAACGTCATTTTTCAGCCTTGTGATCCTCTCTTTCAACTTTTGATTATCTTCTTGGATTTGCACATTGGTGGCTCTTAAGTCTTATAACCTATCTTTTAATTTCATTGTTTTTCCCATGACGGGTCTATTTTCTCCTCAAAGTGCATCAACTACTTTAAAGTTAGGGATTCAACTAATCTAATACCAATATAATCTTTAAACAAGAGACTTATAGCCCACACATCTCACCAACATGGATCATTTTGCAGAAATAGATTTTGATGTGTATGCAATCTACAATTACTCGCCAACAAGGATGAAAGAATGACATTGTTCTTTGTGAAATTTTGAGTGAAAACCATCTCTTCTTCTAATCTTCAATAGGAAAAAAATGTGGTTATTCTCTAGGATTGGTTTTAACTCTTGATTTGCTTCCTATAAAAATCCAAGACCAATTCCAACTACAACATTCAAGTGCACTCTAACAATATTGAGTTTAGGCTTCTTGTGTGCAATATGCCAATCAACAACACACTATAATTATCCTATTCAAAATTTATTTCAAACTTGGATAGTTTTCTTTCAATGCCAATTTAATAGGAGAAACTTTGTGATGCTAAACTTAAACAAAGAAATATGCAACTCTATTAAGATACATATTGATGCACTTTCACAAGATTCTATACCCATCGAAAGAAAAAAAAAACATGTAAATTCTCCAACAAAGTAATAACCCTACTATTTAATAGTACCTACACACCAATTAAGCCAATGGCCATCACTCCCTACTCCAATAGGTGTGCTACTCTTGCACACTTTTCCCTAGCTTCTACTTGAAGTAATGTCAAGGGCTCTCACACTGAATTTTTATAATAGATCTCATATCCAACCCTAAAACAAGCCACTAATATACCCATTCACATGCATACATTCCAACGATGCACAAACATTTCTAACTGTCACATCACTATAAAATGTGTATATTGGGAGTGTTTTGGTGAAAGATAAATGATTCCAAGCAAAGATAAAATTTGAACCCATCCTAGCCCTTCTAAAGGGTTCCAACTCATCAAAGAAGGGTTTGTCCAATTTTTCCCTTCAAAAAAAATTTAAGAATCAAATTTAACACGTTCATTGGGAAGTGCATAATGAATTATAATTTTTCAAAAGAAGGTAAACCTTTTAAATATCCCGCCAAAATTAATTTTAAGATGCACTAGAAAATATACCAAATATGGGATTTAACATATATATTTAAGGATCGATAGTCTGAATGATTTCAAATTTGATCTGGATTCAGACCTCATGTTGAATGATATGCTATAATTACACCCCACCTAAGGATTTTTTACGTCCACACTTTCCTATTCTTCACGTGCCATCTTATATTTTCATACCACTTTTAGTTTGGTGTTAAATGAAATTTTGGGCACATGAATCCTTACACAATCTCCATTGTTGATATGGATCCTACAGTAGGGATCAACTTTTTGAAGCTCATTGTTTCACCCTAGCTCACTCTTATTCTCTCATTTGATTTTGCATAGCTTCTCCAGAAGCTCCAGTTCTGAGCTACACGTCAATCCATAGATTCCCTTCTCACTGATTGCTAACTTATTTATCTCATATACATTTACTCTATGGCTTGGTTCTAATCATTGCCAATAGTGGTACAATGTTTTGGTAAATTTTGTGTTGGTGTGGAGATTTTTGAAGGAGCACACATAGGTTTCCTTCTCCATAATTCAAAGGTAATACTACAACTGTGTTGATTTTCTGAGTAGTGCCAGTTATTGATCTTGCAAATTTTTTTGTGTCAATTACAAAGGAACTAGGTTGGTCTTCACCCTATCCTTTGAATTTGACCTCTTCATCCCATAGAAATGATACCCAAGTTGTGTTTTAATTTTAAAAAAATGGTGTAGTCATTGATGTCAGGGAAATCTTAGGTTTTATACCTTCATTTTTAGCTTCGTGCTTTTAGTTTGAGCCTTCCTTAATTTATCCTCTGGAAAATATGGACATGGATTTTGATTTCAAACCTATTTGGCTCAGTCATTTTCATTGTTTTTGGGAGGGAGTTACCTCTATTACCATTCCAGGTGTTCTATTACCATTCCAGGTGTTTGCAACCATTATTATGCATGGATCTTGCTTGCAATTGTTTACATGGATTCTTTGGTAGCCCATGGCTTTACATGCAAGTCATTTAGGCTTATAATGTTTTGTTTCAATTATTTTTCATATCTACAATAACACAACATAGGTATCATTATTTTTCCTTTTCCTTCCAATCCAAAACATGTTTTGACCTCCTATTGGCTTGTTGGTTTCAACTTTATAGGTAATGTTTGGCACCTGCATCCTTGGCTTTATAATTATTGTTTTTTTTTTTTTCGTTGCTTGACATGCCTCCGGTTTGTTTGTTTAAGACCTGACCCATATGCTTTGAGCTATCATTTGTTTTTAGGAGTCATATTCTATACTCTTGAGAATGTGTTTGATTCCTTGTAAATACAAATGGTGGTACACCCTTTTATGCCTCACATCGGCCTGCAATGAAACCTCTTATCATTCCTAGCTTTGCAATAGATCCTGGCATGTGCTATTTCACTCCCATATATCACTAGATATGAACTCTTGTTGGTTTATTTAATTTTGAATGGAACACATTGACCCATTCATGTTTGGTTATCACTTAACATAGTATGGAATTATATTTGTGTATGGTATATAGAGCTTGTTGGCCTTCGACCTTTCTCAATATTCAGACCTCCTAGCTATCTTATTAGACCAACATTTATTTTGGAATATGCTTGCTTGTTTGGGCATGTGCATAAAGTTTTGGATACCATAATCCAACCTCTTAGCAAGAATTTGAACATGAGTTGTGGGTTTAAAATGTTGTTGTAATTATTGCAATGATGATAGATCAAGACTTTCATTGGAGACATTGGATATGTTAATGTTTCCCTCTCTTAGTGCACCTTATGCTCTAAATAAGGTAGATTGGAACACTATTTCTCTCTTAGTGCACCTTATGCTCTAAATAAGGTAGATTGGAACACTATTTATGATGTATGGAAACAAATGAAGCTAGAAAACCTCTTCCACTGGGAAAATAGATTTATGTTTTCAATGTTGTGCGCTCTAATACTTTTGAAGAATATCAAATGAATGGAAGAATAATATGTTTTCCTATTATTTTTTATAAAAATATATTCATTTATGTAAAATAACAATAATTTTCTCGATATTATGAATTTGAACCTTTTTTTTTTCTGAAATTTTATTAAAATTTTATAACTTTTTATAATTTTATAAATTTTATAAGATTTATGGAGAGACAATTTTGCTTAGCCAACATTAAGCTCCCTGCCATGCAGTATTAAATGCTATGTAAGGATCCTTATGCACCATCAGATTTAAAACAATTAAAATTCAATGGTATATACTGATCCTTACACAACTTTCAATATTAAGTAAAACGATTCAAATTCAATGGTATATACTAAGCCTTACATAACATTCAATATTAAGTACAACAATTCAAATTCAATGGTATGATCCTCATACAAAATACTATCCTCATGCAACATTCAATACTACATGACAAAGTCGATATTGATAACTGTGCATTTAATGTTATGTTTTGGTATAAGAATTCATAGTTTACATGATAGTTTTGTCGTTGTTAATATTTATTTTGACAGTGCATGTTTCAATGGTTTAGAGTATCATAAGTAATCACTATGCAAATTTTGTGAACCTCTGCCATTGTGAACCTCTGTAATTTGTTGAGTTGTCCTTTTCCTTACCCGGTTTTGCTATTGTGGTTTGAAGTGGTGGGTTGGCAGGCCTGTGGTTCAAGAAGCAGGTTGTCAGGCATGTGAACATCTATCTCTAGGTGAGAGAGTTTGTTGGGGAAGTGAATTGTCCTGGAGGGAGGCCAGCAGCAGCTACAGAGCTCTGAGAATTCATGATCTGGCCTGTTATTGAAGCCTTAGAAGAGAAGTGGAGCAGTCGATGGACTGTGGAACAGTGAAGGTACATAGTCCTGGGGTGGGACAACCACGTGGGGAATAAAAGTCTGTGAGTAGTGGGCGTAAGTAGTATCCTTGGATAGAATCCTTCATGTTGTATTGTGAAGTTTCCCATAGCCTCAACCTAGCCTAGGATTCCTTTTCCCTAGGTGGAGTTTAGTCCTAGCTTGGGGGTGACCCACTGCTGATAGCTTGCAGTAGTGTGGTCTAAGGTTGGGAGGTTCATGGAAGGTATGTACGCATTCAATGGTCTTCTCATAAAAAGATAAGTATCGAATCTGTGTTAATTGTATTATATGTATATTATACATGTGTTATAATGTTATCAGAATTGCCTATGTCTATTGCTTGTATGTGTTATTGTTGTTTCTTCATGAATATATGTATGAGCATAATGTTTATGTTTGTTTAAAAATTGCATTAGACATATATATGTATATAATAACATGATAGTTTCAAGTAGCATGATCGACTTGAGTTGCTAGGTGTGTTACAACCATTTTAGAATAATTTGGTTTTGAGTTAGTGGTGTTTACCCTGGCAAGGGTGGCCACAAGTGGAATGACCCGGCATGTAAGGCAGGACGTTACAAAGCTAGAAAGCCTCTTTGAAGAATATCAAATGAATGGAAGAATAATATGTTTCCTTCTTATTTTTTATTAAAATGTTCATTTATGTAAAATAACAATAATTTTGTGGATATTATGAATGTGAAAGAAAAAATTTAATTTTTTTAATTATTAAGCATCCTGCATTATTATTAATATTAATGTTGTAATATTAATAATTTTACAACATTCAATATTAAGTAAAACAATTCAAATTCAGTGGAAACAATTTGAATTCAATGGTATATACTGATCTTTACACAACATTCAATATTAAGTAACACCAAATTGGTGTATGAGACCCCCTTGTTTGTGGTAAAGTCTACGGAGGTATACATACCCTATCCCCTAAGGATTTGAACTTGTGATCTCTTAAAAGAAAACACATGTTCTTAACCATTAGGCCCACCATGCAATACTACATAGCAAAATAGATATTGGTAGCTAATTTGATAGTTGAAAGTGTATTTAATGTTTTTATATAACAGTTCATAGTTTACATAATAGTGTTGTCGTTGTTAATATTTGTATTTACAGTACATGTTTTAGTGGTTTAGAGTATCATAAGTAATCACTATGCAAGTTTCATGTATAAATGTTAGATATGTATGATTCACAGCAGGATCATAACAAATTTAAAACGTTTTTATTCACCACCGTCTCCAGCGCTCCAAAATTTTCTTGTTACAGGAAAAGAGTCTGCACAATACATTTACTTGTTCAGACGGATTTCGAAAGATTAATAGAGACCTGGATCCAGTTGAGTTCCCCTGCTACCTGTGCCGTGAACACAGTCATATTTCCACAATAATCTCGAAGAATCAACATACCAAAATCGGACTGTCACATTTATTTTCTGATAGGCCGAGGATTTATATTCAGTAAGAATGAGCATACCAAAATCGGCCTCTCTCATTTATTTTCTCAGTCTAAGGATTTGTAGTTCAAGTATTTGTTATAGTTTCAAAGGTCATTAGCAAATTAGTAAGTAAGTTGTATGTGACTAGGAAAGTGTGATTTTTAAACGGAGGGAAATATTTCAAATCATAAAGAGGAATTAACTATAAATAAACCCAGTCGTCTTTGTTTGTTAATAAAACTGTTTTATATGTATAATGGTGATTTATTTTGATGATAAATAATAAACATATTTTATGTTTTCAAATTAATCTAAAGAATATATAATTTTTTTACTCATCCAGCTTATTTAATAAGGGAAATTCATCTTAACTATATATTTATTATGCATATAGAGGTATCAAATTCCTCTAGATACAAAGTTTTTTAGATTACAAAACTTGAGAAAAGTTTTCCATCTCTAAGGATTTGATGCCTCTAAGCACAAGATAAATCCATATTTAAAATGAATCTATCCTAATTTTTTGTGTATGTATGTGTATATATTACTTTTCAATTCCATGTTGAACACTTAAATAATTGCACATCTCCCTCATTATCAACCCACAATTCAAATGTTTTAATTATAATATATATATATATATATATATATATATATATATAAACATTTTTTCTAAATACCATATGTCAACTTCATATTGAGTATGAAAGGAATTACACATCTCTCTCACATTAAAATGTAGAAAACACTTTTGAAAGCAATAAACAATGTTACAATAATAATTATAAATTTGTAAAATAGAGTCACATGAACTTTTCAAAAAGTGATAATCTATAAAATATCAACAATAAAGAATGATGATGTATATTAAAACACCAGCTATTTTTTTTATTTAGTTAAAAACAACTATTTTTTTTATTCAGTACAATGTAATGAGCTATCATGACCTTAAAAGTTGTATAAGACAATAAATGACTCAAATGTACCTCAAAAGTAGCATAAGTCAATACATGACTCAAATGTGTGTTCTTGTGAGAATGAGTTAGAATGAAATAATGAATGTCGTAATCTAAACATTCTATGAAATGACTTTTTTCGACGATATTTTCCAGGGATATGTGTCCAAAATCCATTAAGAAATTGTTAGATCTGTATATTTAAGTGATTATTTTTATATAATCCGAATACCTTAAAAATTTTTCAACATGTTGAATCCATTTTTACATTCATAAATAAATTTTAAATAACAAAAAAATAATGATTTCAAAAGTATTTTTTTTCATCATATTCCAATAAAAAAAAATTCGTTTCACAAAACACTTAAACAACCAAACAACCCCTTATATGTCTCGTGTGAAAAAGTAACTTATAACTTTGTGTTATAGATATGTAGCGATGACATTTAAGTATCAATATGTAAAGTATAATCACTTAACCTTTCAAAACATAATGCATGTTTCTGGCCTTGTAATTATATGGACAAATTATTTTGTAATGCGCTAGCAAATAATAAATCTATAAAATATTCACAACAAAGAATAATGATGTATATTAAATATCAAGCTGGTCTTTTTATTTACTATAAAGCGTTGAACTATCATGACTTCAAAAAGAGCGTCTTTTTATTTACTATAAAGCGTTGAACTATCATGACTTCAAAAAGAGCATAAGACAATAATGTCTATGGTTCTACTAAGAATGAAACAATGAATTAAGTATATGTTTAATGGAATAATGAATTAGGTATATTTTATTAGGGATATGTTTAATGTGAAAAAATTGTAGTTATACGTTTGTAATAAAGATATGTAGTAGTGTGATTATTGTTTGGATAGTATGTTTTGGGATGAGTAATGTTTATTTTTATTTTTATTTTTAGTGGAATATGTTGTGTGTAAATATGATTTTACTAATACAAATAAGGTGTATTTGGTTTATTAGGTTATGGTTTAGTGGTAAATTGGAGTATGTGTTATAAGAATGATTTAAGTTCACATTGTAGTAGGCATGTTTTTTCATTGTATGGGTTTTTTAGGCACATATTTAGACTTGGGGACCCTCCTAAAAATTTTAACAAGCCTCGTCAAGTATACTCTACTCTCCCCTGACTATATTATCTTGTGCTTATTGATGATTTTGTGTTGTTGGTTGAAATGCTTGAATAGAGATGCTCCTAACTTTCTTTCTTTCAAATGCAGCCATGTTAGTTTGTATCAAGTTTGCATCAAGTTCCATTGTGAATCTGATTTTTTCCCAAGTATTTTCTTTTTCATGTTCCTCACATTAAATGCATCATGTGCTTATGGTTTTATCCTATTGATTGATTTTGTTAAAGGGCTCTAACTTGGTGCTTATGTAACATTGTCACAAGATTAGTGACATGAAGTAATCACATCATTGCAAATCCCAGAAAAACACAAGCATGCAATGGTCATGGGTATAAAAACAAGTGCATTAACATGTGAACACCAACTAATATGTGTGTGTGTGAAGTGAATTGATAAGAATAAATATATGATAGAAGTAGAAGAATCTTAATGACACCAAGTTGCATTTTCACAATGTAGTAAGGAATTCTAATGATCTAGATGGTTGCACACCTAGATTGATGGATGCCAAGTTCCAATGAGGGTGCATAAGGGGGTTTTATGCACATGTGACATAAGGTGGAATGATGAGTGGAAATGGGTAATTCCAATGAGTTTTGAAATCCATATTATTGATTTCTTACTCTTTGTAAAATTATAATGCCATTCTAAGACTTCACTCAAGATTACATCTAATGATTGAGTGAATTGACACCCAAACCTCAAGTGTCCAAGCATGGTGATTCAAGCATAATGTGAGAGGGAAAGTGATGTTTGCCCTTGTCCCACAAACAAGGGGGTCTCATACACCAATTTGGTGTGATGGCTTGACCGTGACCTTAAAAATAGATTATTATATATATATAATTGATATTGAAATAGTTAATTGTTAATAATATTTTTTTTAAATGTCACTTGTCAACTTTCAGTATATATATATATATATATATATATATATATAAACATTTTTTGTAAATATCATATGTCAACTTCATATTGAGTATAAAAGGAATTACACATCTCTCTCACATTAAAATGTAGAAAACACTTTTGGAGGCAATAAACAATGTTACAATAATAATTATAAATTTGTAAAATAGGGTCACATGAACTTTTCAAAAAGTGATAATCTATAAAATATCAACAACAAAGAATGACGATGTATATTAAAACACCAGCTATTTTTTTTATTCAGTAAAAAACAACTATTTTTTTTATTCAGTACAATGTAATGAGCTATCATGACCTTAAAAGCTGCATAAGACAATAAATGACTCAAATGTACCTCAAAAGTAGCATAAGCCAATACATGGCTCAAATGTGTGTTGTTCTTGTGAGAATAAGTTAGAATGAAACAATGAATGTCGTAGTTTAAACATTCTACGAAATGACTCTTCTTTGACGATATTTTCTAGGGATACGTGTCCAAAATCCATTAAGAAATTGTTAGATCTGCATGTTTGAGTGATTATTTCTATATAATTCGAGTGCCCCCAAAAAATTTCAGCATGTTGAATCCATTTTTACATTCATAAATAAATTTTAAATAACAAAAAATAATGATTTCAAACATATTTTTTTCGTCATATTCTAAAAAAAAAAATCATTTCACAAAACAGTTAGACAACACCTAAATTAGATATGTTTAGTGTGAAAAAGTAACTTATAACTTTGTCTTATAGATATGTAGCTATGACATTTAGGTATCAATATGTAAAGCATAGTCACTTAACCTTTCAAAACATAATGCATGTTTCTGGCCTTGTAATTATATGATGACAAATTATTTTGTAATGCACTAGCAAATAATAAATCTATAAAATATTCACAACAAAGAATAATGATGTATATTAAATATCAAGCTAGTCTTTTTATTTACTATAAAGCGTTGAGATGTATATTAAATATCAAGCTAGTCTTTTTATTTACTATAAAGCGTTGAGCTATCATGACTTCAAAAAGAGCATAAGACAATAATGTATGTGGTTCTACTAAGAATGAAACAATGAATTAAGTATATGTTTAATGGAATAATGAATTAGGTATATTTTATTAGGGATATGTTTAATGTGAAAAAATTGTAGTTATACGTGTGTAATAAAGATATGTAGTAGTGTGATTATTGTTTGGATAGTATGTTTTGGAATGAGTAATGTTTATTTTTATTTTTAGTGGAATATGTTGTGTGTAAATATGATTTTACTAATAAAAAATATGGTGTATTTGGTTTATTAAGTTATGGTTTAGTAGTAAATTGGAGTATTTTTTATAAGAATAATTTAAGTTCACATTGTAGTAGGCATGTTTTTTCATTGTATGGGTTTTTTTTAGATGTGGCAAGTTGAGGCCTTGACCAACTCCATGTATTTAGACTTGGGGACCCTCCTAAAAATTTTAACGAGCCTCGTCAAGTATACTCTACTCTCCCTTGATTATATTATCTTGTGCTTATTGATGATTTTGTGTTGTTGGTTGAAATGCTTGAATAGAGATGCTCCTAACTTTCATGCTTTCAAATGCAGCCATGTTAGTTTGTATCAAGTTTTCATCAAGTTCCATCGTGAATCTGATTTTTTTCCAAGTATTTTCTTTTTCATGTTCCTCACATTAAATGCATCATGTGTTTATGGTTTTATCCTATTGATTGATTTTATTGAAGGGCTCTAACTTGGTGCTTATGTAACATTGTCACGAGATTAGTGACACGAAGTAATCATATCATTGCAAATCCCAGAAGAACACAAGCATGCAATGGTCATGGGTATAAAAACAAGTGCATTAACATGTGAACACCAACTAATATGTGTGTGTGAAGTGAATTGATAAGAATAAATATATGAAAGAAGTAGAAGAATCTTAATGACATCAAGTTGCATTTTCACAATGTAGTAAGGAATTCTAATGATCCACATGGTTGCACACCTAGATTGATGGATTCCAAGTTCCAATGAGGGTGCATAAGGGGGTTTTATGCACATGTGACATAAGGTGGCATGATGAGTGGAAATGAGTAATTCCAATGAGTTTTGAAACCCATATTATTGATGTCTTACTCTTTCTAAAATTATAATACCATTCTAAGACTTCACTCAAGATTATGTCTAATGATTGAGTGAATTGACACCCAAACCTCAAGTGTCCAAGCATGGTGATTCAAGCATAATGTGAGAGGGAAAGTGATGTTTGAAATGCTCAACCATGTCCTCTTATGCCATCTAATTATTATAGTCATCCCTAATCATTAAAAGGAATCTTGTGAGTTTCAGGGTGAAATGGTGGACCTAGTGTTACGAAGAGATTTCTCCTATTGTTATGGGTCAGAGACACAATAGAGAGATGAACTTAAAGAGTTATCTCAATCCAAGAAAGAAAATAAACATAAAATAAATAACTAACTAAATATTGCATAGGAGAATGGAGACAAACCTGTTTCCTACATTTGATGACGATCCCAAGTCTGAATCTTCACTCCAACGCTTTGATCCTTTCTCCAATTACCTGCACATCCAAAGACATTATATAGCTACAAGAGAGAGGTAGTTATGAGAATAACCAACTTCTAAAAATATAGCAATTTAAAACAATTAGCATCCTATATTATTGAACATTTAAATGAGATAATCATTCAATAAAACTTAGAAGTGGATGGGAAGAGATTTCTTTATTATATAAACAATAGAAAACGAGATTGCTACAACATGTTTCTATTGAAGACATTTCTCTAGAACCTGCATCCGAGTTCCTCCACCGGGCCAGTGAAGATCAATTGCACCTCCTGGTCTTCACTCAAGCATGTCCAAGGGAGAAATAAGGGTTCTCTCTAAAAATATATAGAGTGAATATCACTAGAAACAAGGGTTTCCAGACCTAGGTGATCCAAGTGGATCTCGATGTCCATCCACCTTCTCCATTGAATCAATGTTTATGAGCCCGTGGTTTCGATAAACAATGATATTCACCATTTTGATGGGGAATGTACTTTAATTCCATATCCATTTGTTAATTACATACATCATGTAATGATTTCCTAATGGTATTATGTACATGCCTACAACATAGATTTAATGCACCAGATCCCAATTAGAACTCTGTAGTTAAGCTTGCTTAGGCTAGAGTAGTAATGGGATGAGTGACCTCCTAGGAAGTCATAGTGTTTTACATTCCCATGGAATTTTGTAAACTTAGACCAATTTATCCCACATGCATCATGGGAAATATTTTTCTCTCACTCTCTCATATATAATTGAGGTGAAGGAGGTCTCTTAAGCATGCAATGGACTGTGATGTAAATGTTGTTTTGAATGAAGCATAGACAACATATATTTCTCTTTAGAGATAAGCTACCCCACTCTATCCATTATGTGTTATACATTTTTATTCTATTTTATTCACTAATAGAAGTTGAGTTTCACTGTATTTTTGTGTTTCTGCAATATTTTTCTTTGTATCTCATTTTCGTTCTTAGAATAATCCAGATCAGTGGTATCAGAGTAGTGTTCTCCTTTTCATTTCTCATAGCATGTCCTCGATGAGGTTAGGGTATTGAGATTTGGGTCGCGATGTATTTTTTCTTTAGGAAAACCGCTCTTTCCAATCCAAGCAACCTCTCATGGCAGAAGAAAAGAGAGATGAAGAAATAATAGATTGTTTCAAGATGTTGCTCGAGGAATCCCTCGTGCAACAGAGGAACAAGATGATGGATAAATTATCTAAGTTTCTTTGATGACTACCGATGGTGGTCGAGGCATATTCGACAAGCATTCATTTTGAAGGTGCAACACCCTTCAAGGTACAAGTCAATTTTGATATCCCCTTATTTGAAGGCTAGGTACATGAATATGCTCTAGAAAAATGGTTGAATCTGATAGAAGGTTATTACTTTGTCCAAAAAAATTCCAAGAGTGAAAAGATCACCTTCACATTCCTTAAATCGCTTCCTCATGTCATAGCTTTATGGGAAGGTTACTAGGAGAGGTACACCATAGATGAATCTACACCATTCGAGAGAGAACCCACTTGGGAAACCTTCACATATTCCCTCAAGGAGGAGTTATACTGTCAGATACTATGATGACCAATACATGATATGGATGGATCTTCATTAGAAAATAGACCAATTAGTGTTGGAGTACACTAACATATTTCATACCTTGTGCTCAAAGATGGGTATCAAAGACTTTGAGTGGCACCTGGTTTTGAAGCATCGCAGTGGTCCACATTCAAACAAAGATGGATTTATTGTCCATAGCCTAACTGGGATATGATTATCAATATGCAATCGAAATCGAGAATAAATTCAAGCAGTGGATTAAGTGGGAGTTCAAGTTTGCAAATACATCATAATAGAAGCATGGAAAAGGAAACCCTAACTCACAGAATGAAGAACACATAAATGAGATTCAATGTCAAGAATTTATTTCAAGAAACTGGCTAAGAAGGGTGATAGGAATCCTAAGAAAAATAATGGAAAGTGGTGTGATTTCCACAAAATCCCCCAGAACAACATTGATAAATGTCTCTCGAAATAGTCATTGGTGGATGAGCTCAAAGAAAAATAATAAGAACCTAACTCAAACTTTGATTCAAAAAATAATAAAGGGAAACAATTCATTGATGTACAACCCACTGCTACCATCGTGGCCACAACAATACGACCAAAACAAACATAGGAGCCTAAGGAGGGGGAGCACCTCTTCCACTCATAGATGTGGGTAAAGGGACCCTACTAAATTTCATTATTTATAGTGGGAGTCAGAAGAACTTGATCTCTGCTAAGGTTTTCAAGAGATTAAATATGATAATGATGACACACCCCTAACCATACACCATCAAATGTTTGAGTTGGGGATGGGAAATCCACGTCAGTCAACAATGTTGCATGTCCTACAAAATCAATCCCTTCAAAGATGAGGTATTGTGTGATGGTTCCCCACTTTATATCTATGATGTTCTTTTAGGACAACTATATATGTGGAAACTTCATGCAATATATTAGTCTTGACCTTGTCGTGTCATTGTTACTCTAGGAGGTCATCTCTACAAGGTATGATAGGTATCTCCGACTACTACTACTTCATTTATCTTGGAAAAATATTGTTGCAAAGTAATCTCTTAGACCAAAAATTTTTCCCTGCTCACAATCAAGTAAGAAGGTGAATAGAAGGTCATTGCAACCACTATAAACTTAACCCAATACCTTCCTATCCAATAGAGGTAAGTCAACAAGATTGTATAGGAGCAAGAAGATATTTTTACTTCACCTACGGGGGTGCCTCTGCACTACCAAGTCTTGTATTCCATTGACTTGGTTCCTGGTTCTCCCTTACGCAATGGTCCAATATATAGATGCTCCCTACCAGAGAATGAAAGTCTTCCATATTTTTAGCATAACTCTATTGGCTACGACCCTTTTTAGGTGTGCTTGGGGTTCCAACCATTAGGACCCATTGATATAGCTATTCTTTCTGCATCTTCACTTATAGATTCCTCCCACACTCAGGCCAAGGAAGATCATGGATCCATATTTATTAATTAGATCTAGCACCTCCACCAACAGGTTCATGACATCCTTCCACAGGCCAAGTACAAGCAGGACAATTACTTCACCAATGCAAGGAGCTCACCAAAGTTCATATTCAACAAAAATTTCCCCATTTACCGATGGAACTTGACG
>CBVK0100135243.1:0-14468 GCA_900067695.1 Picea abies | reverse complement strand
CATCCTCGGTCAGTGGAGTTGTTGAAGGGCGGTGCTCGTCGACAGTTTCATCAAATTCTTTCACCTTTTACCAACAACCTCAACATATGAAGACATAAAAGTCAATGAAGGTAGGTTTATGTTTCTATCAACTAAATAAAATTTACAGAGTTTAGCTCGTGAAAATCCACATACATAGAGGTTTGTTACCAGATTTACCATTTTTATTTATAGTAAATTGGTTGTTAGCTGTTGATAATTTACAATAATAACTCTGGTAGAGTATACGACTAAGATGGTTCTATGTCTGGCCCCATTACCGAAAACTCATTAAACATGACAAATTGTGGCTCAGCATAAACATGGAGTCTTATAACAATAATTTACCCATTTATAATCATGAGAACATTAACACATTGTCACGCCACCCCTTGTAAATGTGATTCTACAAACAACACATCTCTAAATTGTCTTCCTTGTACCAAAAAACACATCTCTAAATTGTCATCCTTGTACCAATTGGGAATTAACCATACTTTTAGGCTAAACATAGGACATGTTTCCATCTACCAAGACATCTAGGTAACCAACCATGACGCTCTCCTTTTATTTTTAGGAAAATACTCCTGATATAGAATGTATCTATGTCAATCCAAACCTGTTACAAAATTTAGAGGCCATCTCAAAAATATATGACCAAAATATTGTATCTTATGGTTTGTTTGGAGTCACTACCAAAATATTGTATCTTTTGGTTTGTTTGGAATCGCTACCAAAATATTGAATCTTATGGTTTTTTTTGGAGTTACTAGCAAAATATTGTATCTTATGGTTTGTTTGGAGTCACTACCAAAATATTGTATGGTTTGTTTGGAATCACTACCAAAATATTGTATCTTATGGTTTGTTTGGAGTCACGCTCATAATTGATGAGTTTCATTTGGCCATTTCTTTTTTTGCTAGGAAAATACACTGGATATAAGTGTATCTATGTCAATCCAACACATTGGACCCTATCAATGTAATAATAAGAGCCAACACTATAACAACTATAAGAGACTTATTTCCATAACATGTATAAACTTTACAATTGCCTATTACAAAATTAAGAGATCATCTCAAACATATATGACCAAAATCTTGTATCTTATGGTTTGTTTGGAGTAATAATCATGTAAAATTACAAAGAGATTTTGTCTAATGTTATAGTCTAATATTCTAACATAGCCTAATATCATGTAATGTAAGGTTCAACATCTCAAATGCCACTACAACTATTATTGGAAATATTAATTACAAGTTGGTAAGCTTTATGTCTTCCTTGACTTAGTTAGTCATTTAGTCTGCAAAGTTCAAGTTCGTGAGCTCTACGTTTATGCAAACTCAGTTTTTTGTTAGTCAACAAGAAAGGGAGTTATTTATGAGCTGATCTTTAATCTTTCTCGAGCTTTGTTAAATAGATAGAAGTCAATCCAAATATATTGTCATCTTAATTGTTTGAGTCAGTTCGCTTCTTTAGGAAGTCTCAGTCTTAGTCTATATATGTTTGAATCTCTAAGTGGTCTATATACATATAGAACAAAGAGCGGAGTCGATTGTTACCGAGCAAGAAAATTTGTATAGTGAGTCGAAGAACTCTGAGAGCACAAGCTCTGTGTGTCTAAAAGTCTGCAGAAGTTGTTGAAGTTCAAGCTCAACATATTCTTGTAATAGTGCGCAGTGCCAAAGTTCATAATATATTAGTTATCTATGTGTTGATGTATTTCTGAGTTTAATGTTGTGAAAATATATTCTCGTTGTTTATGCTCAAGCTTAAGTTCATAGTTTATGTGCTAAGAATACACAATGTTAAGAAATCATTTTGTTAAGTGTTATCATCACAGTGCGCAGTATATTGAGTAGTCTTTGACAAAGTCAAGACTTCAAAACTACACATTCTTAGAAGATATTTTGAAACTCTATCAATGAAAGACATGGATTTAGTAGATTCCTTTTATACCCATGTTGTTGGCCTGATAAATCAAATTAAGTCCCATGAATAAACCATAGAAGATAGGAAGGTTGTTGAGAAGGTACTTAGGAGTCTTCCTCCTAAATTTGATACCCTTGTTGTGTGTCTAGAAGAGAACAAAGATCTGAGTCTGTTTAGCCTAGATGAGATGCAAGATTCCCTCATTAATCATGAACATAGATTAAATAGGTCAAATATGTCATTAAAAAATGCATTTTTTGCAAAGTTATCTATAAGAAGTGGAAGAGGAAGAGGGGGAGATATCTCTAGAGGAAGAGGAAGGAGTTCTACTAGAGGTGGATGCAGTAGCAGTCCTGCAAAAACTAGTGGAAGAGGTAAAAACCCAAATACCAGTCATTCAAGTAATCATAAATTTGATAAATCAAAGATTCAATGTCGTTATTGTAAAAAGTACGGACATTATGCATATGAATGTGGGAAGAGACATTATAATCAGAACAATCAAGGTAAAGATTAGTCAAACAATGCAAATAGTCCCTCAAGCCCTATTTTTATGGAGTGGGCAGAGGAAATGCCTATAGTCTCACCAATTGAATGCAATGTTGCTCAAGAAAGTCCATGTGACATATGGTATCTAGATTTAGGCTAAAATAATCACATGATAAGAAATTTAGAATTGTTTTCTAGTTTGGATAAGTCATTCCAAACTAAAGTTACACTTGGCACAAATATCCAAGTTACTGTCTTAAGAAAAGTCAATATTAACATTTAAACTAAACAAGGAGAGAAAAATGTTATGCCTGATGTATATTATGTTTCTAGCCTAAAATATAATCTGATGAGCATATGACAACTGTTATAGAAAGGATACAAAATCTATATGGAAGATAATCATTGTGTGATTATGGATAGATATCCAAGAAATTAGGTTATTGCAAGATTTCAGATGGCAAACAACATAATGTTTCCATTGACATTAAAGCCATCCATGAAGAGAAAAAAAACACAATATTTCGGTGAAGCAAAAGATGTGCATTCTGACACTCTGAAAAAACACAATATTTCGGTGAAGCAAAAGATGTGCATTCTGACACTCTGCAGTCAAAGAAAAAAGTGAAGAAATAAGCGCCTTCAGTTCCAAAGATAGTGCTCGCAATGTTAAGGAAAAATGAGACAATGGTGCAGAGATGTAGGAAACATTCCAATCTGAAGTACATGATGATTCCTAGTTGTGGCATTTCAAATTTGAGAACTTCAAAATTTGGAGTTCTGAAGCTGCTACATACAAAGGATATGGTGAAAGGTTTTCCATTGATTGAAAAATCAGAAAGAATATGTGAAGAATGCATTTTCGGAAAGCATCATATGGAGAGTCATTTCCAGTTAGCAATTCATATAGAGCAAAAGATCCACTATAAATTATAAATTCAGATATTTTTGGACCAATGAAAACACCATCTATAGGTGGAAACACCTATTTTCTGACATTCATTAATGATTTCTCAAGAAAGACATGGATTTATTTATTAAAACATAAATATAATGCATTGGGTTTTTTTCAGCAGCTTAAATCACTTGTGGAGAAGCAGAGTGGTTATTACATCAAGGTTCTAAGAACTAACAAAGGAGGAGAATATATTTCAAGACATTTTCAAAAATTTTGTAAAGTTCGTGGCATTTACAAGCAATTTATCGTGCGGTATACACCACAACAAAATGGTGTCACAGAAAGGAATAATCAAACCATCATGGAAATGGAGAGCAATATGTTGGTAGCCAAACATTTTTCAAATGTGCATTGGGCTAAGGTAGTAGCAACTGCAATGTACATCATGAGTAGATGTTCGAAAAAGAGTGTCAGAAAAAGAGTTCCTCAAGAAGCCTGGACATGTATGAAGCATAATGTGGCACACTTAAAAAATTTCGGTTGTGTTGCATATAGACATGTTCTAGATGAACTGAGAAAGAAGTTGGAAAACAAAGGACATAAGCGTATATTTTTTGGGTACTCTGAAGATACAAAATCATACAAGTTGTATGATCCTATTGCAAGAAAATTCAGAATCAGTCACGATGTTCAATTTGTTGATAATGAAGCATGGGATGGAAGCATAGAAATGACAAATAGAATTATTGATGCAATTGGGCATCATGACACGGAAGAAGAAGTGGTTCAAACATCAAGTACAAGGCAGTGTGCAATTCCTTCCACTCCTGGAACTGTGACACAAATCACAACGTAGACTACTCTGGTGAGATCTGCAGGTCTGCAGTCCACACCTAGAGTGCATCAAACTCTAGCAAACAATGCAAGTATTTCTACATCTCCATATCCAACATTAGCAAGTCTGTTACCAAGAAAAACAAGAAGTTTGTGTGACATCTATAATGTTGACACAACAAATTCATTTTTAGTCTTTGCTCTGTTTTCACAAATAGATGATCCATTAACTTTTGAAGAAGTTGTGAAAGATGATGTATGGGTACAAGCCATGGATGAAGAAATTAAATGCATAGAGAACAATTAGACATGAAAATTGGTAGATGTACATGAACATAAGGATGTAATAACTGTCAAATGGATTTATAAAACTAAGCAAGATGCAAAAGGAAATGTGCGGAAGCACAAGGAAATATTAGTTATAAGAGGTTTTACACAACAACCTGGAATTGATTTCAATGAAACATTTGTGCATGTTGCATGCATGGACATAGTCAGAACTGTGTTAGCCATTGTTGCGTAGAACAGATGGAATGTTTACCAAATGGATGTAAAATCAACATTCTTGAATGGACATTTAGAAGAATAATTATATGTGGAACAACCACAAGGCTATGAGATTCTAGGACAAGAAAACAAAGTCTACATATTAAAGAAGGCAATGTATGGATTAAAGAAATCTCCCAGAGCTTGGTACAGTCACATAGATTCTTATCTTACTCAGAATGGATTTCAGAGAAGTGAATGTGAGCCAACATTGTACATCAAAGAAAATCAACAAGATAATATGTTAATTGTCTGCTTATATGTAGATGATTTGATTTTTATAGGTGATTTTGGCATAGAAAAATTTAAGTCATGAAGAATGAGTTTGAAATGACTGATTTGGGGCTTATGAGATATTTTTTGGGTATTGAAGTTCACTAGCCCAAGTCTGGTATATTTATTTTACAATCTAAATATGCTCATGAAATCTCAAGGAGATTCAACATGATAAATTACAAAACAACCCCAACACCTCTTAGAACAAGATTAAAGTTAAGGAAGGAAGATGAAGGGTCCAAAGTGGATCCCACACTATTTAAAATGATGGTAGACAATCTTATGTATCTAATAGCAACAAGGTCTGATATTATGTATGGAGTGAGCTTGATTTCAAGGTTCATGGAAAATCCAAAAGAATCCCATTGGAATGCGAAAAAGAGAATTATGAGATATGTGAATGGAACAAAATATTTTGGCATTTTATATTCTAATTCAGAAGATTTTAGACTTATTGGATACACTAACACTGATTGTGGAGGCAACATAGATGATAGGAAAAGCAACGCATTGTGACTCTTTCTTCAGAAAATGTTGAGTATGTCGCAGCTACAAGCATAGCTTGTCAAACTGTGTGAATGAGAAGAATGTTAAAATATTTATTGCAAGAACAACAAGAATCAACTACAATATTTTTTGACAACAACTCTGCCACCATGTTATCCAAAAACCATGTGTTTCACAAGAAAACCAAACACATTGATACAAGGTATCATTTTATTAGAGAATTGTTGAATAACAAATAAATTTGTTTAGAGTTTTGCAGGTCTAAAGAAAAATTCACAGATATATTTACAAAATCTTTGGAAAGAGATGCATTTCAGAAATTGCGCAGTTGTCTAGGAGTCGTCACAGTAACAGATGTTTGAAAGTTCATGTCAATTCAATTTTTGATGTAAAATTTTGTATTTTATAAACTCACCTAATTATAATAGAGTGTTGGAAATATTAATTACAAGTCCGTGAGCTTTACGTCTCCGTCGACTTAGTCAGTCAGTCAGTCAGTCAGTCAGTCAATGTGAAAAGTTCAAGTTCATGAGCTAGACGTTTGTGCAAACTCAATTTTTCTTTTTTCAGTCAGCAAGTAGGGGAGTTATTTATGAGTAGATCTTTAATCTTTCTCGAGCTTTGTTAAGTAGATAGAAGTTAGTCGAAATTCATTGTCATCTTAATTGTTTGAGTTAGGTCTCTTCTTTAGGAAGTCTCAATCTTAGTCTATATACGTCTGAGTCTGTAAGTAGTCTATATGCATATAGAACCGAGATAATTTTTTATTGTTAGCAAGCAATAACAGTTGTATAGTGAGTTGGAGAACTCTAAGAGCACAAACTCTATGTGTCTGAAAGTCTGCAAAAGTTGTTGAAGATAAAGCTCGACATAGTTTTGTAATAGTGGGCAACGCCGAAGCTCATAATATATTAGTTATCTGTGTGTTGATGTATTTATGAGTTTAATGTTGTGAAAATATCTTCTCTTTGTTTATGCTCAAGCTTAAGTTCATAGTTTATGTGTTGAGAATAGCATAGTGTTAAGAAATCATTTTGTTAAGTGTTGTCATCACAATGCATAGTATATTAAGTACTCTGTGAACTACGCAGTAAGTCTTAAGAGTTCAACGACGAAAAATTCCATTGCGCGATACTTGTAACTGCATTGCGCAGAGTTTATCTATGTGTTGTAGATCTGAAAACTATATCATCAATTTAGATAGATCTTTCATAAAAACTATGCACTTTAACCTTTAATGAAGAACTATTATCTCTCACACATTCCATTAAAAACAACATAATTCGAACTCTTACACATAGTATACATTACCAAATTTAAAAACAACACAATTCCACCTCTTAGACATAGTATTGACTTATACATTACCAAAAAATCAATGTATGGTTTGGTTTTACATTTTATAGCTTGGCATTGACTTGTACATTACCAAATTTCAATGGTTGGTATTAGAGTTGATAGCTTTTAACATCTTAGCACCAAACTCTTGCACATGGCATTGGCTTGTACATTACCAAATTTCAATGGTTGGTTTTAGCTTGGCATTTACTTGTACATTGCCAAATTTCAATGGTCCCAAAATGACTCAGATATCTGATTGTGCTTGAATGTCACGCATGGTCCCAAAAAAATACACGCTGGATCAACATTGTACACGCACAGAATCGAACTGTTTTCTCACAAATCTACAGCAGTTGTAATTGCATCATTTCATTATCTGCATTTGATCTACATATCGCATCTGCATTTCAAATTAATATATTAAATACTTATATAAATTAATATAATAAGTATTTATAAAATTGATTAGAAATTATATACCAATGTAGTTCGTACTTTTTATAGAGAGTCTTTTCATATTTGATATTGAATGAGATTTTTAAATTAGATGTGAATTACATGATGAGTTGTATGCAATTTATGTAAATATAAAGGATTTTCTTATATTGAATTTGTGATTGTAATAAAAAAATTACAATTTGTTATAAATAAAATATGTAAAATAATGAAATAAATTGAAATGAAGGAAAATATATAATATATAATATATAATATAATAAATAAAATGGGGTTACTTTAATATTTGTATCATGTTACATCAATCATGAAATGCCAAAAACAAAATGTGTAGAATTAGATTAGTTGTAATATGATCTACTTAAAATGTTGAATAATGTTGAATGTTTATTGAAGGTTTATTTTACTTATGCTTAAAATTGTGAAATCAATTACTTGAAGTAAATGAAACAAAAAAGAAATTCCTCATTGAATGATATCTTAGTATTCTATGAGTGTTGTAAATCAGTTTTTAGATAAGTATTCAATTTTCAAGATCTAAATCATTTACAACAATATTTCATTTGGTATATTTGAGAATCTAACTTAATGAATGGATATTAAAATTTAAGAAGACAAATGAAGTTAACTATAGAATTGAAATACATCACTCTTCATTAATCAAAAGCAAGCTTAATCACTCCGGGAAATGGTCATGTTACTGAGTAGGGACCTTATTGTTACCATGTTGTCTCCTTACATGATTTTCCATGAATTATTACTCTCATTGTTAACAAGATTTGATAAAAGGAAACACACTTATATAAAGGAAAATGATCATTGTGAAAAGGAAACATACTCCCAAAAAATAAATAATAGACAATGTACACTCTCTAAGGCCATACTCTATAGAATATAACATTGATGCTAATCTAAAACATAACTAAACTAATCTAACTTGTGTAAACTAAACTAACGTACATTAATTATAAAACTAAAATCTACATTAAAATAAGATCTGATAAAATCGTGATTTATTCCATCATAATTTCTATGTTGCTCTAAAAGTCCTTTTGGATGAACATGACACTCTTATTTATTTATACATATACTTTATTTGAAAATAAAATAACAAATAATTAATTCAGATCCACTAATTTCTCCTAGATCTGCAAGTTTCTCATGTGGTTACAACCATTTGCTAAAAAACAACAACTAGAAATTAGCTAATTAGATCTCCAATATATTCATAACTAATCGAGCATTAAAAGCTCCAAGATTATTTCCATCTCCAAGATATTTTAAATGGTAATTCCAAATCCATAGAAAATATTCAATGTTTGAAGATGAAGTTTGAATTTGGTTGTACTAAGAATTTGGAGAAAGCGGTAAATTTATTTCTTGTAATTGTCAAAACACTAACCCAATTTGAAAGATAAGTGAAAATATGTTATTTTTCTAATATTTAATCATAAATTCATATAAAACAGTAAAAAAAATGCACTCAAAACCTTGAGCCTAATCTCATATATAAGCATTAAAATTAAAATGAAATATAACAAAGTTACAAGAAAACAAAAAAGAATTAAAAATCAAAGAAAAATGTTGTGAAAATATGGGAAAAGGGTGTCAAAAGATGTTAATTCTATGACTCAACATTCCTCCCAACTGAATATGTTGCATGTCCTTATGCAAACATGTAACTAATTCTTTCATCACTTGTGTGTTTAATTATTTTTCCTCTGGAAAATTCGACAACAATGCTAGAAGGACTTGAGTTGCAGTTGAGCCTCTTATGGCAGATTCTTGTGTAACAGCCTCAAGTTTTGTAAGCGATGGTTCTTGTGTGGAAACACTCACTTCTTGCAGTTTTTCTCTTTTCCGTTGCAACAAGAAATCTCACTTTATCTAATTCTTCTTTCAATTTATGCATTCTGGAAACTAATATCCATATTTATTCTAATATTTATCTCCATTCCAATCTCTAACAACAACAAATTCCTTCCAAAAGGATCTAGTAACATAGGGGTAGTGTACCAACAATTATGCAGATTTGATCTTAATGTTTGGGAGTCCCACACATTTTAACATTCTAGCTATAACAAAGAAGTATTAAGAGCATTTACAAGAACATTTCAATTCCTACTTTGTGCCTTACCTCTTATGTCATTGTGCTACTATCAATGCTTAAGGTCGAGAATGTCTTTTTCTACTGTTATGATATAGAGTCCTGTATGTATTTGAATGTTGATACATTTTTTGTGTTTGTAGGTGTCTTAGCATATGGTTCTTCTATCTCATCAAACATTGGATTGTATTCTCCCATGGGCTATCCCCTCATGGTATGAAACATGTCTTTATTTATGTCATCAAATGGCATCCCAAAGTGTTCTGGGACTTCTTGTTTCTATCTGTGTTTGAATCTTTGAATATTGTTTCCTTAGATATTCCATAAATTACCTCAAATATCCCAAACTAAATACAATGCATGTCCTCATGGATCACATAATCCTTGTTAGCATAATAAATTTTTGGACCGAATTTTCTCAAATGATAGAATTGATTTTCATGAAATTTGGTAGACATACCTGGATTAATGTATTTCTTCCCCTCACAAAAAATCACGACCATATGATCAATAGATATCGAGATATAAGTAAAAGTTTTGTAGGAGACGATGCTCAATTTATCAAAAATTATGAATTGGATTTGTGAGAAATTTTATGGATTTGTTCATCTTACTGTAGTGATTCTCTCCAAATTTCAGAGATACTCGGTTCTTGGTTTGTAAGATATGATTAATTCGTATTCCACACTTTAAAAAAAAAAACATGAATGGGTAAACATTGTGAAATGGCGAACACAAACTTTAGGACTTAGTTGAATTTTTTTTCTAAGCGCCCATTGAACTCTTATAAACTTTCATAAATCAAGGATAAAATACCAACCCAACAATGATTTGGATCCGTGGTTTTGGAATTTTAAAGACATTATTGCAAACACAACATAAATTATGATAAACAATGGTTGCTAAACATACCACAATTTACAAACCAGGACTCCAAGTTGCAGGCTTATTCATACACCAACAAATGCATACATTTTTTCTCAGTCTGTTGGTTCAATAGTTCAAAACATACCATCAACTATAAAACTATGTCAAAGGGGAATTTTCAGTTCTTTCACATTTATAACCTACCATATTCACTACTACAAGAATTCCTTTTACTATTGGTTCTAAATACCTAATCAATGCTTGGGATGTATGTTTAATACCAATCCTCATATCTGGAAATCCATCATCCCTTATCTTAGACTATTGGGTATCTGTGACTCAGGTATGGCTCAATGGAGGATTTTCACCGTGATATTCAAACATATGTGTTATTCTTGGATTGAACTTGGTTTACATGGATCAAATCTGTAATGGTCTCGACCGTTATGACGCAAAAACGATGTACAACAAGTAATCTTTTTTTTTAAAGCATTAGGAAAATAATGTCAACAATAAAATCATAGCAACACAACTCGATGACATCATAATGAATGAATTACACTTGACACATCATCGTAATCAATCACATCGCAATCGACACATTCATAATTTAGTAATGGCATATACTCAACCATCATCATAAATGAACGATGACACAAAGTAACATCATCACCCGTTGCTCATCACTGATATAAATAACAACGCAAGCAATGCGCCAACGAAGGATAGCGACGCATAAACATAAATGGCATAGCATATTAGCACATCAATATTGGAGCAATTTAATACAACACTCATTAGATAAAGATTATAAAATGACAACCCTCCCATATTACCCTGCAAGGTTAGGACCTCCAAGACACATAAGGAGCACTCAGGCCCAGGTTCCCATCGATTTTGACCATTTAAGGTCTCAGAGCTGGTGACTGTTCTGAGGAACAAGGAGGTGTCTACATCCCACCCTCCACAATCAAGTCCAAGATGACTAAGCTAAATAACATCATCAACGATCATCCAGACACAAAGGCATTCTAATAAACCAACACATGTAACATAAAATTCCATGGTGTAAGAGAACTAAAATACTAAATCCATCTAACAACGACATAAGCCAAGGCACAATAATCTACTTATTTAAATTTTTAGTCTCAAACAAACATCTCCTTAACTTCTAGGCACATGATTAAATCATTCATCAAATTACAATAATCAACATCATTATCAAGGTAAGCACATGATCTTTATGCCATATTAATGTATTCACTTATTGATCATTGTGCGCAAATAATCCAATCATAAGGAAATCATACCAGAACGTGGTGACAAGAAGATTAGTAAACTAAGTCGTAAACTTTTATGCGTCAACTTAGATCATATCGAAAGAAACCTAACACCTATTCATCAGCATCATCCAAGATGCAAGATAAACAAATTCCACACCATCATACATGACATAAAATCCATTGCGCAAGAAGTCCAAAAATATTTGACCATCATACATTGTATGGAATTCATAAACGAAAGAAATCTAACAACAATCAAGATATTTCAACGAAGCAAGGTAAATACATTCATTACAATTTATCGCGCAAGGGTCTAAGATCTAACCATCATAAAAATCCATGAGCGCAAGAAGTAAATAACCAACAACCATTCATTGCATTGACTATTCATTGCATGCAAGAAGAAAAATCTAAACATTATACAATACCTCCTTCAGTACCTTAGATTTTCATAAGCACAAGAAATAAACTATGTTAAAACCATCATTCAAGAGAAAAATAAATAAACTAAATCACTAAACGTCTAAAACCATCATTCAATACATTAAATTCATGTGCGCAAGAAATAGCTAAATCTAAGTGAACATGCATCAACGTCATCTATTGTGCAAGAGTACCCAAGACTTGTTATTCTAAGGCAAAAAAGAAATCTAAACTCGTAATTGATCTTACTTTTCAATGATTACAAGGTGCTAAGGAAATATAAAAATCTTTAACTATAATTATGACATACAATCCATTTGCGCAAGAGACTCAAGTGCTTTTCTTAACACCACTCCTCTATAAACATTTACTAAAACAACATTAATAATGACCCTTCACCATAAACAGTTAATAAAAACTGACATTTAATAATGGACATCATTATAAACATTTTATAATAACCCAACATTAATAACACTTATACAACATTAATAATAACCATTCATCATAACAGTTAGTTAAATAGACATTAATGATGAACATTATTGTTAGCATTAATAATAACATTAATAAACGCTTATGCAACCATTAAAATAACCATTTACTTAAACATTTAATAAAAGACAACATTTAAATATGAGCATTTATTACAAGATTACATTAATGATGAACATTATTATAATCTTTCATAATAACATTAATAAAGCAAGGAAATACACAGCAAAAACGCAGAGGCAACATGCCCCTATGCTGGGCGTTTTTCTTGCTCACACGCAGAGTTTAATCACATCAAATAAACATGGATAGACACAGAAAAAACATAGAGGCAACATGCCCCTATGTTGGGCATTTTTATTTCTCACACGCAGAGTTTATTCACATTAATAAAACTAGGAAAGACATAGAAAAAATGTTGAGGCAACATGCCCCTATGCTCGGCGGTTTCTGCTCACACGCAGAGTCTTTTCACATCAAAAATAAACAAGGAAAGACACAGAAAAAATGCATAGGAAACACGCCCCTATGCTAGGCATTTTTTCTTTCTCACACGCAGAGTTTAACCACATCAAAATAAACAAGGAAAGGAACAACAAAAATGCAGAGACAACATACCCCTATGATGGGCATTTTTTGATCACGTGCAGAGTTTTTTCACATCAAAATACACAAGGAAAGATATAAAAAAAACACAGAGGCAACATGCCCCTATGTTGTCTATTTTCCTTGCTCACACGCAGAGTTTAATTACATCGAAATGAACAAGGAATACACAATAGAAACACAGAGGAGACATGCCCCTATGTTGGGTGTTTTTCTTTCTCACACAAAGAGTTTAATCCCATCAAAATAAACAAGGAAGACACAACAAAAATGCAGAGAATACATGCCCCTATGCTGGGAGTTTTTCCTTGCTCACATATAGAGTCTAATCACATCAAAATAAACAAGGAAGACACAACAAAAATGCATAGGAGACATGCCCCTATGCTAGGCATTTTTCCTTGCTCACATGTAGAGTTTAATCACATCAAAATAAACAAGGAAGACACAAAAAAAACATAGAGGAGACATGCCCCTATGATGGGAATTCTTCTTGCTCACACATAGAGTTTAATCACATCAAAATAAAAAAGGAAACACAACAAAAATGCAGAGGAGACATGCCCCTATGCTAGGAGTTTTTCTTTCTCACATGCAGAGTTTAATCACATCAAAATAAACAAGGAAGACAAAGAAAAAACATAGAGGAGACATGCCCCTATGATGGGTGTTTTTCTTCCTCACATGTAGAGCTTAATCATATCAAAATAAACAAGGAAGACACATAAAAAATGCAAAGGAGACATGCCCCTATGTTGGGCGTTTTTCTTTCTCACGCGTAGAGTTTACTCACATTAATCAAAAAAAGTAAAGACACAACAAAAACTAAGAGAGGGACTATGCCCAACCATATTAGACAACCATTACAAATCCATCAACAAAAATCTATGTATACTTCTAACTAATTTACAACTGCAATTTAAAAAAATGTGTAGTGTAATCCGGATTATGGCTTGCTAATGTTCTTCGGCTATTAGTAGTCCTCCTCACTCCTGCTTGCTAATCACTGAGACCTCACTGGTACCTCCCATCCAACGCTATGGGTACTCTTCTTCCCTCTGAGCCCCCAGAGTCGCAAAGGGTTCATGCACACAAACCAAAGAAATCTAGCTCCCAACTCGCCTCACAAGGTCGAGCTACCACTCTCTATCCGAGTTGGGTATTCCAACTCCCACAAGAAAAATCAGTCAAGAGAAAAATATGGCAGCATAACCTTACACATACTAGTCATGATCCATTCCCCTTCTCTACCATTTCTTTTATAGAGTTCTTCTTAGTGACACTTCCATTTGCACATTAAATTCATTTTATTAAAAATTAATTCGGAAAAATTATCCCCCGTACACTTGTCACCCGATCCCTTAGTTGCACCAGAATTTCATTTAATTA
>CBVK0100135242.1:0-14468 GCA_900067695.1 Picea abies | reverse complement strand
GTGGAAGAGTGTACATACTTTTGTGGTGTAAATACTTCATGGGGTATAAACATGGCTGAAAGTAAAAGACCTATAAATCAAGAAGATAATCAGGCTCCACAACCAACAACATTAGGCTCCATGGGGATAGAGTTGTCCCTGCGATGCTCTAAGAACTCCTTCTGCAGTTCCAGTTGCCTTTTGTTGGGCTATGGAGTCATTTATTAAGCCAAAATAAACAAAAAAACAATAAAAACAATATTTACAAAAAACAGAGGAGCTGTCTAAGGCTCAAACAAAACATTTCTTCAGGAAATGCCCATTGACTGGGCCATAAAAAACTTATTCACCCTCCAAATCCTACAACCTGTACGTGTTATTTAAGAATACTTCAGAGATTTTGGAGGGCCCGATCCAGAGGGCATCAAACTTGTTGTCTTTGCCCCTATCTTGCACGGGTGCATCCCACTTAAGCACCAAATCTCCAAGCTTGAATCCCTCCTTCCTAACCTTCCTGTCAAAGGCCTGCTTGATCTTCTGTTGATAACTGTGAGCTATGTCCATTACCTTCTCCCTGATCTGTTGCACTTCCACCAGTTGATGAATTCTTCTGACCATGAGGTCTGTCTCTCCTTCATGATCTTGAAAGAATTTAGCTATGGGTAAAGCGAGCTGAGTGGGAAACACAACCTCCGTCCCATAAACAAGTTGAAAAGGTGAGGTGCCCAGGGACTTCTTTGTTGTCACTCGATCAGCCCATAGAGAGAATTTGAGGTTTGAATCCCAGGCCCTCTTATTGTCTTCCAATAATCTTTTAATGAGTTTGATTAGACTTTTATTAGAAAATTATACTAGTCCATTTCCTTGAGGATAATAGGGAGTGGAGTGAAATAGTGAAATATTGAACTTGTCACAGAACTTAACCATAGGCTCAAACTTGAAAGAAGCAGCATTATTGGTGAAAATTCTGTTGGGACAGCCAAATCTGGCTATGATATCCTCCAAGAAGCTGATAATTACCTTGTGCGAAGCACTCCTAGTGGGGGCAGATTCTATCCACTTGGTGAAATAGTCTGTTGCAGTAAGGATCCATCTATGTTGGCCACTTGAAGGAGGATGAATTTCCCCAATGAAGTCCAACCCCCACTGTTGAAAGGGTGTTGAAGCTACTGCAGGATTTAGTGGCAAAGATTTGAGCTGTTTCTTTCCTAAGAACCTTTGGCATTTCATGCAAGCTCTGACTTCTCTGTAAACATCAATAAATAAGGTGGGCCTGTAGTACCCAGCCCTGAGAATTTTGTGGGTTGTGGTCTTCCAGAAATGATGCCCTCCACAAAGGTAATTGTGGAAATCAAACATAACTTTATGGGCTTCCTGTGGATTCAGACACCTCAGAAACACCCCTAGAGGATATCTCCAGTGCAAGACTTGGTCAATAAGGTAATATCTGAACACCTTGAGATTTAAAGCTCTTTCCTTGCTTTTTCCCATTCCATCAGGAGTCTTCAACTCTTGCAGAAAGTACAAAATGTCTCTGTACCAGGTGCATTCTGCTAGTGATAAGCCACCCTGAGAGCTTTTGTTGGGTGACTTAGCTTGTTGATTTCCTGAGCAAGCATTGATGAAGCTAACCCCCAAGGACTTACAATTGGATTCATCCAGCAGCTTGGCTAAACCTTTCCCTTTTACCAACTTGGTGGGCTTTATCTCCAAGTCAAACTCTAGGATCTTGGCAATCCATTTACCTCTTCTCCCATCTATGTCAAGTTGTATAAGGATGTCCTTCACAGAGGCTAAAGGAACGTATGTAGTCACTCTTGAGTGCAAGACATAGACTATGAAATCCTTGAGAGCTTTCACCAAGGCATAGGCCTTCTTCTCCATGATCTCATACCTAATTTATGCATCTCTTAATGCCTTACTAAAGAAGGAAATGGGTTGCTCTCGCTCTTCTTCATTTTTCTGCAATAAGACCGTCACTATTGTATCAAAAGAAGAAAAAGAAAAAATTAGGAAATCCTTGGAATAATCAGGACTGATCAATACTAATGCCTCAGTGAATGCCCTTTTTATTTGGACGAAAGACTCCCTGGGTTTAGTAGTCCATTTTACTTCTTTTCCCTTTATGAGCATGGTTGTGATTTGTTTCACCAACTCAGCAAAATTTGAGACGAACCTCCTCAAAAAGTTAATCTACCCTAAAAAAGATTGAACTTATTTTCTAGACCTGGGAAGTGACAGGGTCTGAATTTCCTCTACCCTGTTGGGATCAATTCTCACTCCCTCTACTGATACTATATGGCCTAACAATTTCCCCTCATTCATAGTAAACAAATATTTCTTGGGATTTAAGGAAAGGCCAAACCTCTAGCATTTCAAGAAAACTTTCCTCAAGTGACAGCGGTGCTCCTTATCAGACCTAGAGAAGACTGTGATGTCATTCAGATAGATCACCACAAACTGATCTTTCTCCCTAATGAAGGCTATGTCCATGGCTAGCTGAAATGTTGCTCCTGCATTCATTAATCCAAAAGGAATTTTGGCATACATGAATGTGCCCCAAGGAGTGGTGAAGGTTTCTTTTTCTCCATCCTCAGGCATTACTGATATATGGTTATAGCCAGAAAAATTGTCAATCATGGATATCCTAGATGCACTAGTTACCCTCTGCAATATGTGTTCCATGTTGGGAAAGGGATAGTTGTCTTTCTTTGAGCTCCTGTTCAAGTTCCTAAAATCAACACAGAGCCTGATTTCTCCACTTTTCTTCCTCACCAGGACCAAATTGGCCACCCACTCAAAATATCTCAAGGGGAAAATGATTTGGGCATCTAACAACTTCTTCACTTCTCTCTCCATGACGAGAAACAACATGGGATTTATCTGTCTTAGCTTTTGCCTAAATGGCTTAGCCTCTCCCTTCAGTGGGATCTTGTGTTCAATGATAGTTGTGTCATATGTCTTGAGGTCTTCATAGGTCCATGCAAACACATCAGAAAATTCCCTTAATAACTCATTATATTCAGCCCTCCGTTCTTTTTGTCAAACCGCTTGACAACTTGACAAACTTAGGCTCCTCATGTGTGCCAATGTTGCACTCCGTTGTATCATCATCTCCATTTGAAACCCCACCCTTTACTGCCACATCATTCCCATCGAACAGTCTTTCTAAAGGGACCAGTCCCTTCAGAATGTGATTTCTAGGTAGATGAATAATATGGTGATTAGCAATTTTATTTAAAAATACCTCAGGGTGAGGGTGGCTTTCGAGATCAGGATCCTGCTCAATGTGCAATGAAAAAAATTCGTCGACGGACTGAAGAATTTTTTCGATTTCAAGATTGTCTTTGAATACCTTCCAATGCTTGATATTGTCCAGAACAGCTGGCCTATATCTTATCTCAACCTCATATTTGATCTTAGGTGGCAGATGGATCTTGAACAGACTGGTTGAGACAACTAAGGAATTGGCCAAAGTATTTTCCTCTCTTGGAATAAAAGAAATGTTGAAAGCTGAGAAGAAATTATCAATCAACTCCCACACTTCATTTTTGTATCTCCAGAGACGAGGATGCTGAGCCCAATAAGCATTTCTGACTTGCTGGATTATCAACTCAGCATCTTCGAACACTGCTACCTCCTTAATTCCCATTTCTTTTGCAACCCTCATACCCAAAACAAGAGCTTCATATTCTGCCACATTATTGGTAGCTTCAAATTCTAGCTTGTATGACAGGGATATGGTTTCCTGCCAAGGGGACACACGAACCACTCCAGCGTCAGTGCCTTCGCTAGAAGAAGCTCCATCGAAGAACATTTTCCAAACAGAGGTGGTTGGAGGAGGTATCTCATGATTAAATATGGGTTGCTTTTTTATTTGAAAAGGGGCTTCATGAGTCTCAGTGATCTGCAATAAACTAGACCCCAAATCAGTGTCAAGTGCAAAGATGGGGATAGTGGGGTCTGCTTCGTCATTGACAATGTAAGCCAGCTGAGATTCTTTGTACAACCTCCTATGTTCCCCTCCAAATACTAGAAGGGTGGCATATGTGAGATCCATCTGTAATGTTCCTCCAAGTTTTTTAAACCAGGATCTCGAAAACAACATGCTGAACTTGGGGGGAACATCAGCTCCTACAATGTCCATGACCACACTCTTCATTGGTAGCTCAAATAAATAGACCACCAAGTCTTTGATGACTCCAATGCATTGCACCCTCCTTGAATCAAAAGAATACAAATCGTGGTAAGCCTTTGTCACTTCCAGTCCCAATTCTTCCATGACTATTTTGGGCATAAGGTTGTGGGAAGCTCCTAAATCCATGAGGCAATTATGCAACACCTTATCATGTATGTTCAAGGATGTGTAGAAGGGAAGGGATGAATCATCTCTGTATTCTACCATGGGACCCAGGATGATTGTTGGCTTCTCATATTGAAGATTTACTGAGTCTGTAGAAGGCTGGGGGCACACAGATTGTAGCAGCTTGGAGAGGGACCTTTTGAAATCTTCATTTTTAACTAGCTCTGAGAGGGGTACGGGAATTCTAATATTTTGAATTTCAAGCTCAAAACTAAAGGAGGGAAAAGGCTTAGGAGCTTCCCTCACCTCAGAGACAGGTTCTTTGGCTATTGGTGAAGTATTCTGAGTTTTCTTTTCTTTAGTAGTTATTGTAGCAGGTTTACCAGGTTTTTCTGCTATGAGGGGTTGATCATGGCTATCAAAATTTCCTTCTTTATTCTTAGACCTAAGATGATATATGTTAGGAGTTTTGTTGGCCTTTTCCCCTTTACCCAACTCATTGACTTGATCATTCATAATGGATTCTTCATATATAGATTGAGTCAAATGGGGAAAAGGGAAAGTGTCTTCAATACAGTGAATTTCAGGGTCGAGCTCATCTATCTCCTCTCCTTCCTCATGAGCAACTAGGTTATTTTGGAGAGGGGTTTGAATCCTTTGATCCTCTCTATCTTTGCTCCTTTGTTCCCTTGGCAAAGCCTATGGCACATTGTTTCTAGGCCTTCTGAAGACTCTGTTATCAGTATTTTGGGGATTTTTGTACATGGGATTCCCTTCTAACTCCCACCTTTCCATTCTAGCCGAAAGTAATTTTAGCACTTTAGTTACCTCGTCCATCTAAAGGGGAAGAGGAGAGGAATTGGATAGGGAGGCTTCAGGCCTCTTCCTAGATATGTTTCTATCTGCCTTATTCCTGAGTCAGTCGACAACCAATATGTTAGATTCCACTTCCATGACTGCATCCTGCATGTGAGCCAGAGTAGTGGCTCTCCTTTCCCTCAACACAAGGGAGAAATCGGGATCGAAAGCGCTAGTGTAAGTGATCTTAGCAGAGACTTCTGAGGGATTTATTTCAGTGGGGATCTTATTGTACATTTTATTGAATCTCTTGGAGAATTCAGAGACAGACTCTCCTTCCTTTCTCTTCAAAGACCCAAACTATGCCATGTAATACATGAAGTCTTTTTTGTCTCCCCACTGTCTCAAAAAGGCATTATCCAAAGCCTCAATCCCATCAATAGATCCAGGAGGCAGGGCCCTAAACCATTTTCTAGGGCCCTAAACCATTTTCTAGCCTCGCCTTCAAGGCAATGGACAAAATTCCTCATCCATACGTCTGCATGCATGATAACATGATCATTTGTAAAACTATAAAAGGCTTCAAGGTGTTCTACTGTAGCTATGTCCCCTTCGCCTGTAAACTTGGGCAGCTGCTTAAGGTAGCCAACTACTGAAAGAGCATTGAGAGGCTGAGGTAACAAAAGGGGAGCATACCTAGCAGCTATTATAACCTCCATTCTGGTCATGGGGGGATTTTCTCTTGCCATAGGAATATTAGGTGGAGGGGAACTCAGAGGAGAAGGAGCTCAAATAGGGGATACTGGAAATGAGCTTACAGGTGGACGGGGAAACAATGGGGGATTTAGAGAGAAGGCTAAGGGGCTTGAGTCAGTGGATGCTTCTCTCTGTGCATTAGTAGCAATAGTAATAAGAGGAGGGGTGGTAAAGCTAGGGGTGGGAAAATATTCTATGGTCCTAGGTCTACACCAAGGTACAGCTTCAAGAGAGAGGGGAGTGACAAGGATTTCTCCCTCCAATCCCAGACCAGGAGAAGAGAACTCAGCAGGAACACTCCCAAAATTCAGGAAACGGGAAACTTCAGAAAAAGGCCTTCTAGGAAGCTGAGAAGAAGAAAATGGAGTTCCTACAGAAGGAGATGGCAAATTACTTGGTTCAGCAGTGGAAGTTTCTCCTTCAAAGGCCTTTCCTTTTCTAAAAATCACCTCCGGATCAGCTTCAGGTGTAGCTAGAGGCAGTTGTGAATGGGACCATGTGTGTCTACCTCTGAAAGTCACAACTAAAATAGCAGGTTCGCCACAGTGGATTCGTCGCAATGAAGTTGCCAGGTGCACAGTAGCAATCTCATAGGGCTCTGATGCCTGGTGCACCTTCAGAATCAGAGGCTCGATGTCATTCAATCCCAGGGAAAATTTTCAACTTCGTCCCTGGCAACAGCACCAGAAATGTTGGCATCAGAAGTCACTCCTAGATTGCAGTAGGAGTAAGCCTAAGGCCCGTCAGTTTGAATGTCACGATTTGTTGATAAAGGGTGATGGATGGAATTAAACTCGGAACAATATCATTCTAACTCAGAAACTAGGCCAGGCATGCACAAGCAGATGAGGCCTTGATTCAATTTCAGGCAGTAAGTTTTAATAAGGGCGAGTAGGAGGAGGACTTCTGTAAGGAAATGTGAAGGGTTGTTGTAGGCATCGGGCTTCCAACATCCTGTAGAAGAAAACTTTGAACATAAGAACCTCTTATATTCAAAAGAAAAACACTAAAAGAACATAACAGCGCTATAATAAATCCTTTATCATAACACAGTCACGATGATTCATGTGAATCATTCAGTCATGAACTCTTTCAGTATGAGATTGAAACAGGATGAAAAAGAGAGTTGCCTTACATTAAACAAGGAAATTTCATATACAGATACATAGCTAGGAAAACGAGTGCTTCATTAAAATATTACAGTCGAGAGCTCTGCTCTACCATCCATCCTTACAAAAATACCAAAATTGAGTATATATACTCAGAGAAATTTGTTTCCCTCATAGTGGGAGGGTAGATGAGACATCAAAGTCTAACTTAGCGTGCGTAGGTTCTTTTGGTCAATCGAGGACATTAGATCGACATGGCTCTTTTAGGAAAACCTGCACACAGTACGATCTTGGGAAGACTACCTGCAAAAACCTCCATGCCCTGCATGCATGGCTTGAGCTGAGGTCTCAACCACCTACTCAATATTCATTAACTGCTTCTTCCATGAAGGGTGGTCAAGACTAAAAACTTTTCTCATTTTGGGTTTTGGCAATTCTCGATGCAGTGGAAGAGAGGCTCCCTTGTCTCTTAAACTCCCAGTAGCCGGAATGCCAAAATAGATTTTGGGTGCTTTTCTCATTTCAGGTTTCATCGATTCCTGATGCAGTGGAAGAGTGAATCCCTTGTCTCCTGAACTCCTGGTAGCCACAATGCCGAAACAGCTTATGGGCACTTTTTGCATTTCAGGTTTCGGCGATTCCCAATGCAGTGGAAGAGCGACTCCCTTGTCTCTTGAACTCCCGATAGCCAGAATTCTGAAACGGCTTTTCGACACTTTTCACATTTTGGGTTTCAGTGATTCCCTATGCAGTGGAAGAGTGGCTCCCTTATATCTTGAGCTCCCGGTAGCTAGAATTCCGAAACGGCTTTTGAGCGCTTTTCGCATTTCAGGTTTCGACGATTCCTGATGCAGTGGAAGAGTGGCTCCCTTATCTCTTGAACTCCCGATAGCCAGAATGTCGAAATGGCTTTTGGGTGCTTTTCACATTTTAGGTTTCAACAATTCCCTATGCAGTGGAAGAGTGGCTCCCTTGTCTCTTGAACTCTCAGTAGCTGAAATGCCGAAATGGCTTTTGGGTGTTGTTCGCGTTTTGGGTTTTGGGGTTTCCCGATGCAGTGGAAGAGAGACATCGTGTCTTTTGAAGACCTGGTAGCTGAAATGTCGAAATGGCTTATCACTTCGTGACTTTGTCCATAAGAGATGAGCCCATGCGCTAAACCTCTTGCAATTCTACGACTCAAGCTTACCCGATGATCGTTGATCTGCTCCATCTGTGGATCCTCGCCGTTGAAATCAAAATGTCCACTCACTTGATTGTAAGCCCAAAATGGACTTCTTATGTGCGTTGTGCTCGGAGTGCATGACTACAACCTTTTAATAAAACTCATTTGATGGGTGTTTAAACCCCATTTCTATGCATTTACACCAAGGTTCTGAAATCGGAGAGAAATAGCACCTTGCAAGAATTGGCACTAACACTTGTATCCCACCTGAAACTTGTGCAGTACCCAGTGTTGATCATGGCAATGCTTGTACTTAGCATTAACTTTCTGCAAAATATCATGGACCTATTGGTGGATGAGCTAAATCCACTCAATGAATCTGGTGGCTTTTTCGGTCTTAGACTGAACATGGGAAGATTTTACCTATGTGGTTGCAAGAGGTAGTGAAACATCAATGGGACCCAAGGGTTGGAACCCCAGCCCCACCTGAAATGGGCTATGGTTGGTGGAGCTATGGAGATCCATGTTGTAGTTGTGTTGAACATAGGGAAGACTATCATCCCATGTATGTGGATTCTTAGAATTATAAATGCGCAGGATGTGCACAATCATTAGATTGACGACCTTGGTTTGGCCATCGGTTTGGAAATGGAAGGCAGTGGATTTAGTGAGCTTGGTGTCCAATAGTGACTAGAGACTTGACCAAAATGTGTTGAGGAACCTGTTGTCCCAATCTGAGATGATGGTCTATGGTATCCCAAAATGAACCCACACATGTTCGAAGAAGATATTGGCAGTATTTGTCGTTGTGATGCTCTTATTGCAGGCTGTGATAATGGCCATCTTCAAAAACCAATCAACCACCACAAATACACAATCATTTCCTTGCTTGGTGGAAATAATACCAGACATGTAATCCATCGAGATGGGTTCCCAAGGCCTCTCGAGAGTAGGAAGAGGGGTGTATAATCCTTGCTTCTTAATGGTTGTCTTGGTAATGGCACAGGCAGTGCAATATCTGATATACTTTCTAACGTCATGTCGAAGTTTTGGCCAATAAAAATGTTTATGTAGAACGGCCACAGTTTTCTCCATGCCCAAATGTCTTGCCATATGACTGTAGTGAGCCTCCCAAATCATCTTTGCACGCTCTCTTACTGGAACATAGAGGTGGCCCAGATGGCATAACATTTCATCTTGAATGTGAAAATCAGTGACATTCACGCCGATACCCAAAAGCTAATAGGTGGTGGCAAAGTTGGGATCACATTGATAAAGTTGGGGCCACTCAAATGCCTCATTCCCATAGGGATGGAGCACGGTGGTGAGTGCAGCAATAGGAGGTTTATTGAGGTAGTCAGTGACATGATTTGTGATCCTTATCTTATACTTGATGTTGTGATGGAACTGTTGCAGGCATGTGGACCACTTTTGATGGCGTTCATTCTACAACTTCCCTTATGTATGTATAAACTGCATAGGCTTGTGATTAGTGTGGATGATTGTCTCTTTTCCCATAATGTAATGTTTTCATTGACGATAGTATTTCACCGTGGAATACATTTCCTTTTTATAGGTGGGATATTTATGGACGGTATATGAGAATGTCTCACTATGGTATACAACTGGATGACCGTGTTAAGTGACAACTGCACCTACAACATAGTCGGATGCATCGATCTCAATCTCGAACTGTTGTTGCAAATCAGGTAAGGAGAGTATTGTATCTGAGCACAAGCGATGCTTCAGATCATCAAATGATCGTTGTTTTTCCTTCCCCCATGCGAAATTTTCCTTTCGACCACCCTTTGTCACTTGTCTGAGGGACCATGCAATATGGGAGAATCCCAACACGAACTGTTGGTAAAATTTGGCAAGTCCCAAGATTCTTTGAAGCTCGATTAGTGTGGTTGAGGCTGACTAGTCACGGATGACTTAGATATTAGCCGGATCCACATGTACCCCAAGCTCATCAACAATGTAGCCCAAGTATTGGACCCTGTTCATTCCAAAGGAACATTTTTCCAAATTGGCATATAGCTTGTGCTACCACAGAGTGTTCCAAACCTATTGAATATGTTTCATGTGCCCCTCCCAAGTTTTGTTGAAGATGAGGATGTCATCCAGATATACCGCCACGAAAGAGTTGGTGAAGGGTCTCAATAAATCATCCATAAACCTCATGAAAGTTAATGGTGCATTTGTTAATCCAAAGGCCATGACCAGCCATTCAAAGAGACCTTCTTTAGATTTGAAAGTTGGCTTCCATACATCAGTTGGTTCGATGGGAACCTGGTGGTAGCCAAATTTTAGGTCAATCTTGCCGAATAAATTCCCCCCCTTGAATTGGTCAATGTTGGCACTAGGCCGAAATGGAAAGAAGGACAATCGTGGGAAAGAAAGCATGAAAAAATTGAAGTAATAGTTGGGGAAAGAAAAACACACGCGCATGCAAGAAAGCATGCACAAGGAAAGCGATAGCAGGAGGAAGAACAACACACGCATGGGAGGAAGACCTAACGTCGGTAGGGTTAGGGTTTTTATAATAGATTGTAAATGGCTGAAGAGCCCAAAATGTATAAATATAGATACGGAGGTATCATATAAAAAGATAGGTTGGTTAATTTAGGTTTAGAGATAGTAAGTTGTTGTTATTGGTTACTAGTCCTGAGGATTGTAGCTATGCATGAGAGAATGCGATATGTAAGGGTTTTTACTGTGTGAACCAATTTTGTAAGTTGTTGAGAAAAGGTTATTGGTTGTGGAGCCTGATTATCTTCCTGATTCAGAGGTCGTTTACTTTCAGCCATGTTTATACCCCATGAAGTAAAGGAAGCACCAACTCCCTGTGTTCAAGCACCCACTTGAACCTCTGAGGAAAACAGTCCTCCCTAGCACCTCCAAACCACCTTGAAATATTGATTTTGTATTACTCAAACTTATTACAGTGATATAATGTTCAACAATGGCTTACCAGACTCATCACTGTTCTGTTGCATTTCGTTACTCTATCTGCCTCTTTGCTTTCCTGCACACCTCACTTGCGTTGTCTGTTCTTCTACATATTAAGCTCTGTGTGCCATACCCATTCACTACACAGATCCTCTTTTGTTCAATTTAGTTGTTGCACTCTCCTTCTTCTTCACACATGAATCACCTTTACCAGCTACAATCACAGCAAACTCTGACAGTAACAACAACAACCCTCTTCTCTTCTCTGTACTGTGTATTTATAGATTCTGTGCACCTTGTGCATGCAATGTTCGCAATGCCTCTGCATGCTAACTCCATACCAAATTCCTCCACCTCTCGAGTGCTCTGCGTGATCATCATCGCGACTCTTCAGCTTCTCTGGTAGTTCAACCATGCGTTCAGCTTCACTGGGTGTTATGCTGAGATTCCTCAGCCTCTCTGGCAGTTTGAGACTCTTCATCTTCTCTGTGATAGTCTAACTCACCTTCTCTATTTTAGTTATCCCGTAGTGTCTTCAAGTCCTCTGGAAGAACCCATCAGTGATTTCTGGCAGTTACACTCTAGCGTGCTACAGTTGCCCTCCGATCTTGTTCAAATTCATCTGCACCGTTGGATTGAATCCATGGGATCTTGCATTCATTTCGGCATTTCGGCACTTTGCTCTGTTGACCCCAAGTCAGCGAAATCTTGATCACTTTCCACATGTCCTATGATTCCATGGTCTAGATCTAGTCTTGATTCGACGGCTACGACTGTATCGTGATTTCGCGATTTCGCATATCACAAATTCTGCTTTGTTTCTTTTGTCTCTTCATATTGCGATTCGCGAAACTCCGACACAGAGCTTTTATGCGCTAGCTCCTTCCTCCACGTGACCATAGGCGGTGACCACTGTCTGCACTAAAAGGCACTGTGAACTCATGATCTTCATCGACCCTGATCAACGGTCCATGATCTCGATGAATCAATGGTCCAGATATTTTCGTGATCTCGTGTCTCGCTGTTCCTTAGATGGAGGCTCTCGTCACTCCAAGTCACGATAGGCAAGACTTAGAGATGGAGCTTAGATCAATGGTCCACATATTTTGGTGTGTTGACGGTCAGGATATTTTCATGATCTCGCATCTCACTGATCCTAAGATGGAGATTTTCATCACTCCAATTTGCGATAGGAGAAACTCTGAGATGGAGCTTTATGGTGCTCTGATATTTCACCACATGTCCTCTTGATCCAACGGTCCACGATTAACTCACGATCTCACATATCATTGTTCCTTTGACTTTCCAGTCAGGGACATGACGATCTTTCGCTACGTGTCCTTTTGATCCAATGGTCCACGATTAAATTGTTATCTCGCATCTCGTGAATATGGAGATGAATCATCTCGACTCTCCAAGTCACGATTCACAAAACTCCAAGAGGTGTCCATCTGCTGACGTCACAAGTGGATTGAAACGTGTTGAATAATTCCATGTGTCACTCTGATTCATGACTTACATGTTCCTGAAATGTTGAATCAGTATGACACTTGTCATTACCTGATTGTGCCACGTGTCCCTAGCTGACGTGGTCTGCTGTCATGAGTTGGGTCGACGGTCTAGATCACATTCTCGATTCAATGGCTGCGATTTAATCGCGATATCGCATATCGTGAAATCGGGGTTCTTGATGTCAAGTGACCTTTTCATTTCAAAGTCTCGATCCTTGATGCCTCTCCATTGACTGGAATCAACGGTTCAGATTCAATCTTAATCTAACGGCTCAGATTACATAGTGATTTCACATATCATGAAATCAGGGTTTCTGATGTCAATAATCTTTGACATCTCTAACTCACGATCCTTGAAATTCTGACAGGGAGTCGGATCAACGGTCCACATAATCCCCTAAGATGGACGGTCCTCCTGCTTTCGGGATTTGGTGAGCCCCTTTTCTCCTTTCACTTTTAAACACCGTGCAGGTTTTCCTCAATCCAACGGTGGTCGAACCCTGTGCTCATATCTTACGCCTGAGATCTATTCTCCTCTTCAGCACCCTCTACTTGTCTTTCTTTAGATCTGATGGCCCTCATACTGTCAGGAATTTTGGATGGGATCCAATGATCAACAATGCTTCTCGGGCCTTCAATCATTCGATCTTCCTGGACTTGTCTTCTCTTTGCATGTTGATCATCGCTGCTGTACTCAATCCATCATCGTTGTTGTACTTTCCATCAATGACAAGCATACGCTATCTGTTAAACATTTGCCAACAATCTCCCCCTTTGGCATTGATGGCAAATAAGGCACCCGAATTCTTTTCTCCCCCTTTGACATCAATGTCAAAGAAGAGACAAGCTCCCCCTGAGCTATTGCAATAATTTTAGGAGGCATTAGATATTCAAACAATACAAATCTCCCCCTAACAAGATGGACTCTTTTAGGTGTGAAACGAAATGACACCCAACTTCTGTCTAAGATATTCAAACGGTGTCTTGGCTAGGGGCTTAGTAAATATGTCTGCAATCTGTTCTGTAGTGGGAATGTAATGGACCTGAACAATCTGATTGGTGACCTGCTCTCTTAGAAAATGATATTTTATGGGAATATGTTTTGTCTTGGAGAGGAATACAGGATTTTTAGACACACTGATGGCACTAGTGTTATCACAATGAATAGGGATCGGTGCAATGTATTTTACCTCTAAGTCTGCAAGTGTCTGAATCATCCATAATACCTGTGTGCAGCAGGTAGCAGTAGCAATGTACTCTGCCTCTATGGTTGATAAAGAAATGTAACCTTGCTTTTTACTGAGCCATGCTACTAAGGAGTTACCCAAGAAGAATGCTCCTCCACTGGTGCTTTTTCTCTCATCAACACAATTTGCCCAATCTGCATCTGAATAAGCAGTCAACTGAAAACTTTGATTTCTGGGATACCACAGAACGTAAGTCATTGTTTCTTTTAAGTACCTGAATATTCTTTTGATGGCTTGTAAATGACTCTGTTTAGGTGCAGCCTGATTTCTTCCTACCATTCCTACAGCATGCATTATGTTTGGGCAAGATGTTGTGATGTACAACAGGCTTCCTATCATTGATCGATATGAGATTTGATCAACATCAAGTGAATCATCATCCTTGCTTAATTTACATCCAGTTACCATAGGTGTACCCACAGGTTTAGAATCTTCCATTTGAAACCTTTTCAGCATTTCTCTTAAATATTTTCCTTGAGAAATGAAGATCCCATCGGGCCACTAAGTAATTTGCAGACCAAGGAAAAATGACAATTCTCCTATCATAGACATTTCAAATTCAGACTCCATGGCAGAAGCAAACCATTGTACCAATGAGTCCTTATTACATCCAAAGATGATGTCATCTACATAGACCAGTACGATGAG
>CBVK0100135241.1:0-14469 GCA_900067695.1 Picea abies | reverse complement strand
AGATCTGTACAATACATCTATACATTAAAGAGATTACAATCTGAAAGGATGTTTTGGGGATGGCCTCAGCCTCCATACATTAATTACATTTCTTTTCATTAAATTTCATTTTGAAATCAGCTCCATATATGCACTGGATGATGTGTTTCTCTCCAGCCTATCCTCCTCTTAATGCTGATGTAGATGCTCCTACATCACACACTTAAATCCTAGCACTACAAATGTAAAGATAGTGCTTGGTGCTCTGGTTGTTGAAATGATAAAATATTACCATGTTGAAATAATTAGTATTGTTGTGTTGAAGTTTAATAACCTGTATGTTGAGGGAGCATTCTATTCATGTAACATTTCTCTCTTACCAAATCTATCCACATAACAATTTAATTTTTTTGTCAATATGGAACTCTGATTGATTTTCTGAGCATCCGGGTCAATTTAAAATTGGGAAAAACCATGGCTAACAAGGTTCTAAAATGCATGGAACTATCTTGTGAAACTCAGGTTACCCTTGGAAATCTAGCCGGATTTAGCTCCATTTTTTGCCTAAAAAGTGGATCTATTTGTTACAAGTTTAGCCTATTTCGTATGGTGAATGAAGGATTGCATTTGTTTTCATGTTTAAAGGAAATTGAATATGATAGCCATATAGATAATGAAGTTGTCTGTGGAAAAAATGTGGTTGTGTAATATGAAGCTACAATGAAAAAATGTGTTATTAGTAAGAGAAATGTTGTGTTTAAGCTTTAAACAAATAAAACAAATGGTTGAATGAATTGAAACATGAAACTAAAATCTAGAGATCAATACATTTCTATATATCAATGTATTGATTATGAAAACTAATGCATTTAACGGGCACATTCTGTCTTCCACCAATCTAATTTCACTATAATGGAGTTTCTTGAGGGAAATCGATATTAAAAAAACATATGGAAAGTATTGTTGGTAAGGGAGTGACATTCAAGTGGAGGGAGCCGAAAGATTTGTTATGATGTCAAAATATTATACTCCTACAACCATTCAAAGTGCTCTTATAGTCAATATTTCACTTAGGAAACCAAATCATACAAATTTCCAATGTCAATGAAGGAAATCCATATTACATAGAACAAATGGCACCTAAAAGACGTAGATGAAAAATACTTCTCATTGTTTGACGTTGCAAAAGTGGACAACTACTCTACTAACTGAACGAAATGTGAGAAATTATAGCGATTGAACTATATGAAAAAAAAGAATGTGATACATGGCAGGTTTATATATACAATGGAAGGAGCAAATTCAAAACAAATAATCGAAGATGTGGCACACTTGTATAGGAAATAGACATATTGTGGTGGAGTTTTTTCATTTCTTGAAAAAACCCTCCAAATTCATATATGAAGCTCCTTCTTCATCCACAATGAGCTCCTTAGCTCTCCTTCACATGGTATTTCCTTACTCATCATCTAAAACCATGGAGACAACTCTTCTCAGCTCCTCTTTGTCAGAAACTCTGTTCACATCCAAACATATCTATATGGCTATCCCTAGAAATTCCAACTATAACTTGGAGTCAGAGGGATGTTCTACAAACATGGGCTAGGTTACCACGGGACTTCTTGACCATGAGCTAGGTGTTCATGTTATCAATTATGGGAGCACCATTAATGGGAGGCATTGGAAGAGACACCGATGAGATGTCCACACCAACCATATGTATACATTAGAATCCTTGACCTTAGGCTGGAGACGTTTCAAGTTCCCTATAGTCATTATATACAAAACCAATATGCCTTCATGTGAGGCTAGAATCTTGTCCAGTTGAATGAATGGAATGAGACAAGCCTATGCCAAGGATGGGACAACGAATACATGGGGTATGCTTCTCCCATTATTATCCCCAATCAACAAGCTTCACAAGTGAAATAACACGAATCCAACCTACTACTTGAGAAAAATAGGATTGACGCTAAAGAAAAACTTAAAAACCAACTATGAAGCGTGTTGATCTTTTCAAATCAAGTTTTGTTCATGGTTCTCAAATCATGTTGCATTAATATAGTTTTTTCTAGAATTGTTTGGAGCTAACATTGTTTTCCACAATGGACATGGGCTTATACCCACCTCCATTAATGTTCTGCAAGATCCTCACAATCTCCACATACATGTTTAAGGCTTCTCCAAGAGTATAATAGAACCCTTTAGTGAATTCATATTCCATCGTTCAATATTGTTCTCCTTCAGATAGTTTGTTTACCCCCACCACAATCTCCTATAGTTGACAATTTGTTAATCTATCAAACTTAGCTTTAGAAATCACATTTTACCACTATCAAAAGTTGAGAGCTACAATATATTCACATGGTATATTTACAGATAAATTTAAACAAACATAAATGGTGTCCATTTCTGCAATGCACAAGCATTTCTAATCCAAAAAATATCAACTATATTAAATCAAATCCGACTTTATTAAACTCCCAGGATTAAGAAAACCCATTATTTTATGGGTGTGGATTAATAAAAGTAGAAAATATCATCACCCAAATGAGAGTTTCTTGTAGAAATTACCCAAACAATGCAATAGGTCAATGAGAAAATTAAAAAATTAATAAGTAGAAACAACAAGATAAATAAATAGATATGTGATGATCAAAACAAATCACACATAAACACGTCATCTTCCCTTATAATATGAGATGATACAATGATTAACAAGTATTCCTTTCTTTCAATACATTATATATCATATAAAAAATGAATATATCTAAATACCCATAACAAAATACAATATAGTTACAATATAGTTTATAGTATAATGATTAATATTTTTTATTCAATAATATATATAATTCCACTTTGCAAAAGCATAATATCTTAAAAGTGAGCATAAAGACCGACATGTTGTAGTGTCATCAAAAACCTCAACAAGTCGAATCTTCCCTCAAAATGATAATGTAATAAAATTATAAGCTTACCATAAATTCTTCAACAATTTAGAATTCAGTACTATACAAACATTATAAGATCTTTGAAGCATGAAATTACTTTTTAGCTAGCATTTCGAAGGTCGGTGCCCATTCCAAAACACATACTTTTCAATAACAACGATTCCCCATCCTTAAACTTGGAAATAAGATGTAGCAACAATTGTTTAATAGCATACAATCAAATTTAAGTGTATAGTTAACAATACGAGAGATATGATGATGAAAAAAAAAACAATATATTACAAACCTCCAACGTGCTTAGTGGGTAATATATGCACCTAGAGATTAAGACCCTGCTTTATCGAGAACCTACTTTGTCAATTTATCCACAAAGCTTTGTCATCATAGCTAACTCTTGTACTTGCATTTACTTTATAGTGAGATGTCAAAAATACCCAATAACATCTTTGCAAGTTATTAGACGCATCATATGGACTCATTTTTTTCCTTCTCACCGTTGGAAGTTATAAGACACGACATCATATGGACTCATTTTTCTCCCTCTCACCCTCCTTCATTAGAGTAGCATTAAAAAAAATAATAAAAGGTAATAGAATGTAGTGTTGTAGTTATGTTTCCTCCTAGGACCAGAAAGATAGATCTATGTAGAGGTAAATGCATATAGAGATGGAGAGAAGGTCAACGAGGTATAGATGAGGATGTCAACCAAATGGACATGAAATTAATGATAAAATACGACAATTTTATTGTACTTGGCAAAGCGAATAAGGATCAATATTTTTCGGTAATACGTGGCAAGTTATAATTGGTTGCATATATGACACAGGTGGCAAGGTTTGAGAAACCCTTGGCAAATGATGAAAATTGTAGTGAGAAGGGACACATGGCCGATTGCAATTGAGTCTCAATAGACAATGAAGACCAAGAAGGAACTATCCCCTAAAAAACACCATCGACATAAATATATAAAAGTTTTCAATAAGAATGTGAATATCTAAAACACCATAGAATTTATATTGCTTAAAAGTGCATGGATCTTCTCCATATAAGATGAAACAATCGTAAACAAAATAAATGTTTTTATGTCATTAACTTTATGAATATATTAAATAATAATAATTTAATTTTAAGGTCACGGTCAAGCCAGACACCAAATTAGTGTATAAGACCCCTTTGTTTGTAAGACAATGGACCCCTCCGCGCAACGATTTGACTGCTAAAGTCTACAAAGATGTACATACTTTAATCTTCTCTGGATTTGAACCTATGACTTTTTAAGAGAAAACACATATTTTTAACCCTTAAAATAATGAAAATCAAAAGTATTCTCTATCATAACTAATAAGATTACAAATTAAAATATCACATTTTTTTTTTGAGATTAAAAAAACCTAACTTTTAATTATATCTTAAATATTAATATTAATATTATAAATTAAGATATTTCCTCGTGTACTTTTGTCGAGATTAATAAAATCTAACTTTTAAAATATGTTTAATTGTACTTGAATTGAATATGGTCGTCTTATGAAAATATTTTTGGTTTGATAATGTAACGTAAAACCTACGCAAAGAATCGATGTGTATATATATTCTTTTAAAATGGAAGTGTGCGTACGTATATTCTTGTTTTAAAACAATAGTCAACTTTGCGAGATTTTTTTATTGTTTCCATGATTTACTATCCGTTTGTTGATTTTGAAAAGAGAAATCATATTTTTTAATTAAATATTTGCTAATTTCCTAACAATAGTATCTTGCTCAACGTCCTCGGATTTGAGAGATAAGTATCTTGCATAAGTGGTCGACGTTCAATAATACATACAATAAAAAAATCGTCTCTCCCTGCCTAATTATACAAACAGTAATAAAAGCAAGGTAGCGAAATGAATTTGAAAAATAATTTGGTTGGAATACCATCTTGAATCACTCCTTTGCAATTTAAACTAAACTTCTAAGCACCTCCCACTTCTAAGCACCTCCCAAAAACATTTTGAGTGTCTTTTTTTAATGAAAATAAATAAAAATCTATAATGTGGCTAGTGTTAGAAACTTTGAATAAATCTTAACGGCCATGTTATCACTCCTCCATGGCCATAGCTTCAGGGGTGGGGGAGCCCCTCCATCTCCCCTCTCCCTCCCTCTTGATAAAAGAAAAGGCCTTTCGAAATATGGTCTTTTCTTCTTGTAGGCAATATTTTTTCATGAAATTGGCTTTAATTACATGTGTAAAGAAAGAAGAATTCACCCTTAATGTCAAATTCCCTCTAATTATACCTCGTTTCAAATCAATTTCCCTTTTTATAGAAAATTTATTAGGCTTTGGCTTTCTCCTAAAGCTATGGACTAATGGGTACAAAAGAACTAGATGACCCTCATCAAAGGTAAGTTTTCTTATTTTTTCTCTTGGAGAGGATTTACATCTTTCTATTTGAATTCAAAGGGGATAGACATTTAATATTCAAAAATTATTTGAATTTAGTAGGGCCCCAGAGCATATATAAAAGTCATTGGTCTTTGGACATTGTTCCAGAAGTGGATGTGCCCTTGACAATCCCAATGTGGGTTTACCTTCATCGTCTACCTTTGCATCGTCACAATGATGAATCGTTGGAGGCTATTTGCAACATATTGGGTAAAACTATTCACAAAAATAGAGCCAAAATATGAAATGTTTGTTTGCTTGTGCTCAAACATGTGTTGAGCTATATCTCATGAAAGGATTGTTGGAAGTTATCAATCTAACCTGAGATGATTGGTCCCATCTACAACCTAGATTATGATCAACTTCCATTCAAATGTGATATCTAACATAGATATGCTCACGTCGCCAACGACTGCACCATCTTCCAATTTAGGAAAATAATGTACAAGGTTAGCAAGATAGGATGTTGATTTGGGAAAAAGCAACAACCTTTTATGAATTTGGTTTAGAAGGCTATTATGAATTCAACTCAACATCCCCTGGTGAACTCGGCTCAACAAAAAGGTAAATCTCCCCTTCCTCCAATAAATTTGCAATCATGATCTCTTCTTTGATCCCTGAATAATTTCTCCCTCTTATTACTCCTCATCCAGTGGCTTAAGCCCCTTCATCCAATGCTCCAATCCCTTATGCTACCAATTGTAGTCCCTAGCCTCTCATACAAATCCTTCCTATAGTCTTTGCAAAATGCACAATCCCTCCTCATTCTCCAATCATCCTTTCTCAAGGAGCATCTCCCCCCTCTCCTAACTTGAGATAGGTCTCCCTGAAGAGTTGTTCTAAAAATAATTCCCACCCTATATTAGATGATGAAGAAGACAATGATCCTTGATCTTAAAAGAAACTTGGTCGGAAAACCAATAAAGTGAAATGTGAGAAAGTTGCAAATTGAGACAAATTTCTAGGAACACTGCTAACATTGTAGAATGCAATGGGAAACAACACCAAATCTTTAGAAATCTAGAAATGAAACTATTATCTTGGAATTGTAGAGGTCTAAGAGTGGAGAAAAAGAAAGAATCAATGAAAGATTTGGTTTGAGAAAAATCACCATCCCTCATTCTCTTTTGGGAAACTAAGCTAGAGGATAATGTGATGATGGAATTCTCAACAAATGTTTGGAAATATAGTAAAGGTGCATCCCTTAATGCATGGGGAGCCTCAATGGCTATTTTTTCTTTATGGGATAGTAGAGTGATGAAAAATCTTCATATTTTTGTTTCTCATCATTGGATCTTTACATTGCTACTGAATAAAACCCCTATACAACAACTGCAACTCTTTAACATATATACTCTAGTTCACTACAAAGAAAAACAAGAGTGTTGGTCATCACTACAAACTTTTGGAGAATCTCTATGTATTTCCAATAGAATATTGGTGGCTGACTTCAACATGGTCTTCTCCTAGGAGGAAAAAATAAGAGGAGCCTTTATAAGGGATGTTGTAAGAGAGATGGTAGATGAATTAATTATAGATTGGGATTTGTATGACCCCAAATAGAACAAAGAAAGATACACCTAGTTTAATTAGATAAATGGTATTGGGCATATTGTGGGGTGGTTGGATTGATTCTTGATTCAAAGCTCTGTTTTGTTGGGAAATTTTCACATCTCCTCCTTTGTTCTTTCTTCAGCAGCCTCTGACCAAAAACCTATATTGTTAGGCTTTCACCTTGGAGAAAACTATGGTGACATTCTTTTCTAATTTAACCTGTTATGGCTTCAACACCACTCTACCTCTAAGCTTATCGTTGAAATTTGGAGGCACCTTATTTGTTCGATAAATAGGGATATCCATTTTTGGATGAACAATCTTGGAAGCACTTTTTGGAGTTTTGATAAAGTTCTGAGGAAAAATACTAAGTATATGAAAAGTGCACAGAGGAAGAAGGAAAGTTAGAGAGCACGTGATTGAGGCACATCTAGCAGGAAAGTGCACAAAATGAAGACATCGCACAACTCAAAGAATAAAGCTGGAAGAATAAAGAAAGGAAATAAAGCATAACAGAAGAATGACAACCCGACATTATAGAAATAGAAGAACAACACAAAAGCAACATGAAGTCTGAAAAGAAAAACAAAGACGTCAAACAACCAATTAATTGCACTCACCATGCATTGTAATGGGATATTTTTGGATAAAAAGATTATGGTTTTTAGCCCTAGCTTTTGATATAAATATGTAACGGGTTGGGATATTAGGGGTTCAGTCAGTTGGTTTAATCAGTTGTTTTAGCTGGGTATTATTCTAATGAAGTTTGATTATGATAGATTAGGTTATGTTATAGTCTGATTGATACTGAGTCCAGAGTTATTGAATGTAACAGACGAAGGTTGATAAGGATGAACAAAGGAATAAAAATTATATGTTACAAAATCCCGTGTTGTCTATGTTTATGTGTTTGATTATGAATACTATTTGCATGCATCGTAGAATATCTTCATATGACAGTTAAGAATGGTGCAATGATTCATGACTTTGACAGTAACAAATCTATACAGTAAACTGAAATATGATAAGTATAGGAATCTGAATCATAAGTAAGTTAATAATAGAATAGAATAGAGTTATGTGCACAACCTAATAAGGAAGAATGAACCGAATGTTTGCCTCCTATTCCCTTACCACTGCAGAATCTTGGTTCTTGCATTCCCCATAGATACCTCGAGTGATACTTCATTTGCGCAAGTAGGTGATGCTAAAAGATCTGGTGTCTAGTGGGTTTTTTTGGTCTTAGATAAACCGAACCTTGGGTCTTACAACCCACGCACCAAATAACGCCAACAAATGGTTTCATTGCCAGGATAGAGACTTTGTGATTAAGGGTATGTTTTGGAGGCCAACTAAGAAGGAGATCTCAAAATGGTTGGAAAGGAAGGAATGAGAATTTGCATGACAAGAGAACATAAACCCTCAGAGTGACAAGCAATGGCTGTAAAAGTATGTGTTCACAAATCTACATGAATTTTTTTTTGGCAAATTTCTGGTTATTTTGATAGAGTGGCTAAAAATATTGGTGGAGAAAAATGGAAGGTTCAGTGCCACAGTGCCAAGGAATTGGACTCTCGACTTGGTAATACAATTGAATCCCATAAGTAACCCAACTACTCTAGCAATTGATTTTTGGTTGGATAGCATACTAGGTGGTTATGCTACAAAGTTTGTAGTAGATTGTAATCAATCATACAGTGTCGCAGAAAGGGATTTTTTCAAAGGTTTGCACGGGAGGTTCTTGAAATCATTAAATACATGGATAAATGTGCTATTATGTGAAAAACACGTGATGGTGATGCAATTCGACTACTAATGGGTTCACACACATAGGGGAACCGGGGGATGAAAAGAGGATCATTTAAGAGAAGGAAGGAAGCAATGAAAGAGGTAGGGAGGGACCAAGGATGCAAGAAAAAGATATACCAAAGGAAGGATATGAGTTTGGAGAGTTGTGAAGAGGGAGGAGGTACAAGAGGCAAAAGACTGAGGTTAAGAGAAGAGAGTCGTGCAGTGAACCAGAGGGGAGAGAACCTTGCACACTAGTATGAATCATGGAGGTACCATACCTAGGAGGAGAAAAAGAGGAGTTCCAATCCATTCTAATAATAGAAGAGTCAGAAAGTCCTACTCAAACATGGTCCTGCATCGAATCCATGAACCCATGTGCATCACCACAATCAAAAGTAACATTTGAAGATTTGTCAAAAGCAATTGTAGTTAACCAAGGAGGACCGAGTAGTAGCAGTCTGAATAGTGGAAGTAGTGCGCAGAATCAAAATTAGAGTCAACCAACACCACGAAGAGGAGGGACTACATCAAACAACATGTCTGGGGTGGATAATACTCTTAGTCTACTTGAGTTCTAAGGAATCGAGTCAGAGGACCCAAAACAACACTTGTTTTTGTACGAGACGATTTGGGCCCCAAAGAATGTACAAGATGAAGTTGTGAATTTTGTGTAGTTAGCGACAACATTTAGAGGTCGTGTGCTACTATGGTATATGAAGGTTGTATCTAGGTCAGGCCAAGATGTTGGCAGAGATTAAGAAAACATTGTTGAAGTAGTTCAAGAAACCAAAGTCGGAGTTGCAGTACATCACAAAATTGAAGGAGATCAAACAAGTACAAAAAAAGTCGGTATGGGAGTACGACTAGAGATTTAAGGATGTGATGGGTATATTAACTTTATAGATCCCAGATCAACAAAACCAAGAATGGTTTATTGCATGGATTCTACCACACATTCTCAATCCATTTATCTAGTAGAAGGTTTCATCACAGCACGAGGCACAAGAGATTGCAATGAAACTAGAGTCATCTCCAGTGGGAGATAGTGGCGGAATGACACAAGTTCAGACGCAGTTGGATGCATTAACAATTCAATTGGCAGAACTAACAAAGGGAAAGAAGAAACATGAGAAAGTCTAGTTTAAAAAATGTAGGACTGAAGGCCATCATAAGGACGAATGCCCAACATTCGCGCAATATTTGGCGACGGGAGCACCAAATCCATTGCTTGGAGGAGGATACTGCGAGATATGTAAGAAATTTGGCCATCACCCAACGGAATGTCCACTACTATAGAAGTACCAGAGTACACCAATGAACTTGTTTTGCAATTTTTGCAAATTTGTAGGACACGAGGTGAAGGATTGTCCCGCGTTCGACTTAATGAGGGAGCGCACATTCGATATGTACAAGATTGAGGAAGAAAATGTTGCAGGAGAAGCAGGGGGTCCATAATACAAAAAATAAAAGAGGTTTCAATAAATGGAACAAAGGAAACTTTGGCCAAGCTCAAGGTAGAGGGAATTTTGGAAGAGGAGGAAGATGATTGATTATATGTTACAATTGTAATCAACCTAGACACTTTTTCCACGACTGTCAGAATCCATGTATGACATGCACATATTGCAGAGCATTGGATCATTTGACATAAGACTATCCCCAAATAGTTGTGAAGTGGCAAGCCATAGAAAATCAGAACCCAAATACGAATCAAAATGTGCACATGATATCAGCCGAAAGACACAATGAAGGACGCAGAGTAGCCGTTGTTACACGCGGAGGAAATAGAACAAGGACTGATAGGACAGATGAAGGAAACCAGACCGAACAATGGGTATGAAAGTCAGCAGGGACCATACCAGCCTTTGATCCTTAGAAAGAAAAGGAGACATATCAAAGGGAAGGGAAAGGAAAGAAGTACTTGGAACAGATGGAGAAGCATCAACATCAATGACACCTCATGAAGAAGATTGTGCAATGCCAGAGAAGCCAACGGGGAAGGTAAGTACACTAACATAATTTTTTAGAAATTTTGTAAAGATAATAAAATATGAGGCTATGCTGAGTACATTATATGACATGATCGATCATTGCACAAGAGGAAAGGAAACTCCTATCACACAAAGTATGGTAAATTAAGTACTACACAGGAAGCAAACCCATGAAGAATTCTGATTTAGTGCATAGATTGGAGAGTGTGATGTGGATAATATTATTTTGGACTTAGGGTCTGATGTGAACGTGTTACCTAATAATACTAGGAGTTGATGGGAAAACCCAAGTTGGTATGATATCCTGTTCAAGTCAAGCTAGTGAATCAACACAAAATAGTTTTGATTGGTCAGTTGACCAGAGTACCTGTGAACATAGATGGGGTGCATAGTGTGGCACACTTTGAAGTTAATGAGATTGTGGATGACAATCAACCATATCCAACACTGATGGGACTAGAATTGGCTTTTGATAACCAATTTATCATCAACTTGAAGAGGAGGCAGATGATATTTGAAGTTGGATATTTGAAATTTACGGCTCCCTTGGACCCATCAGAAGGAAAGAGATACATAGAATCAACAAGAGGGAATGACATTGACAATTTATATAACATGATTGCACGGATGGAGGATTATTCCAACCCAACAACAGACGGTGCATTGAGTTGGCGAAGTATCCGTTCACGTGCGTCATATTCTGAAGAAGGTCTAGAGCATTGGAAACATAGAATGCATGAAGTGTCAACTAGTCGATGTGCATGCATTACTTGATCCTTGCATTGGATTGGAATAGATCTATGTAACCCGCCCAAGTATGATGGATTAACTGATATATGTATGTTTGAAAAAAAAATTAAGTTGTAGGTACCTGAACAATAAAGGTTGTTAGCAATGGATGTGGTATTAAAAGAGACTCCATCCAGATGGTGGGCTACACATAGAGAGGGAATGAAAGACTGAATACAATGCAACAAACTAATGAAAATAAGGTTTGGCACTAAGGGAGAAAACATTGCACATAAATATATAGGGGAGAGTGATCTAGTAGGTCATGTGCAACAATGCAAGGCTTTGTGCGTTTAGTACCAGAGGCAGAGTGGACACACATATTTATATACACACTGGACACAATTCCGAAGAACTAGTATTTGGAGTTGGAAATGTGTTGAGAGACAACAAGATGGGAATAATTGATCCAGACGTTCAAAATCACATTTAAGTTTGAACATGAATCTCCATCCATAGATGCAATGCTACAAATGATTCAGATGGAGATCTTCTTGGAAAAAGAGATGATGGAGGTGATACCAGTATGCAACGAGCACAGATCAAAGATGATTTTCTGTAAGTTACTTGAATTCTATAATGTAGCCAAGGAAGAATATGATGAATAGGATCCTAGGAATGTACATATACCTGAGACAAAAGGAGAACGAGCCATAGAAGGGCCAGAGCTCAAATTCACTGCATATACAAAATTGATAAAGATGTGAAAGGTAAACATTGGGATGACAAAGAATCCCAAGTTCACACAGATAGGGGACTATTGGAGTGAGGATTTGAATGATGACCAAGGAAAATATTAGACAAATGGTATAGGTGATATTCTTGGTACATCGACGGTCCCCAAAGTAGGACCAAAAAGAAAGGATAAGGGGGAAGAGAAAATAGGAGGGCAATGTAAGAAATCAAAGGTGCAGAGGAAAACCCCATTTTACATATTAACCAATGACGATATGGAAAAAATTGGCTATCAGATACATGATTCCACAGAAGAGTTATGGGAAGAAGTAGCAAAGAAGCAAGAAGAACTAAAAAATAAAGCACACGACCAATTGGGCATAGTTCAACAGATGTTGGAAGCTGCAAACTTGAAGGAGCACAAGTCTAGTGAAAAACTGTCAATAAGGCCAAGGAGAGAAGCAAGGAGCGTGCAACCGACCCTGACACAACTGACACTAGGGAACAAAACCCTACACATTGAGATGGATGCACTAGAGTTTCCAGTGGGAGAGTTTCATGAACAAGTAAATGCACTGGGCCATCTAAAGATAGTCATCTCAAGGATGTCCATGCAAAAATTACAATATTTGAAAGCAGGGATAGTGCAAGAAATCAAAAATGGAGGAGAGGAAGAACACAGGAAGTTAGAAAGAATAAGGGATGAATGAGCCCAATTACAAGAGAAGTATGACACAACACTGCAATAAAAGAGGGAAGTTGAAGGAAGATTAGAAGAGGATCTGAAGAACAAAGACGAGGCTAAGGAGAGAGTAGAGACGACAGTAAATGAAAAGGACAAAGTTGAGATCATGGTGAAGAAGACCCAAGCAACAATATACAAGTTGTATAAATCAATTCCAGAAATTCCCCTAGTGGTCGAAGTGACTATGGAGGAACAAGTGTAGATGATCACTGAAGTCATTAAGGGCTTCTGATCATAGATATAATATTTAAAGCTAAGGAGCATCCCAGGATCGCCACCAAAGGTGTAGGAAGATAGAATGAGAACGACAACCTTAACAATTGCCAACATCAAGAAGATTGAGGGTGAATGCATGCAACTTTTTGAGGAGAATGCATAGGTGTGGACATACTTAATATAATACCTAGAGATGAAGTTCATAGAGGCCAATATTAGAGAGGCACAAGAACATGAATATAAAGCAGTAGAAAGGGTAGCTACACTACCACCGATAGCGTGCATGTGAGGCATTATGGCCCAACGACAGGCACATGTAGAGGTGGATAAAATGAGGGATCAAAAAAATATCTTGCAATAGATATTGGGACCACTACAAGAAGAGGAAATGTGGGTAATTGAAGAGTTGGATACGATGCAAGATAGGGTCAAGCAAGCAACAATAGAAAAAGAGGACAAACTTACAAATTTTATCACGCAAGGAGCAAAGGAGATAACAACGACATAGGCCGTAATCATCAAAGATGTAGAGGGGGAAAAGGAAGCCTCTCAAAAATTTATTTTGGCATGGAAGAGCAGGAAATAGGACTAAGTGGCTCAGGATGAGCCACATGTGAGTGTTGGGGGCTTCTTGGATAGGAGGTCTTGGAAGCAGTTTTTTCAGTTTTGAAAATTTTTTGAGGAAAAATCCTATGTATATGAAAAGTGCGCAGAGGAAGAAGGAAATATAGAGAGCGCGCTACTGAGGCACATCTAGCAGGAAGGTGAACACAAGGAGGAAAGTGTGCAAAAGGAAGACAATGCACAACTCGACAAATAAAGCTAGAAGAGTAAAGAAAGGAAATAAAGCATAATAGAAGAATGACAACCCGACATTCCAGAAATAGAAAAACAACATAAAAGAAACATGAAGGATAAAAAATAGAAGAAAGGCGTCGAATATCCAATTAACTAATTTGGCCATGCATTGTAATGGGATTTTTTTTGATGAATAGATTAGGGTTTTTAGCCCTAGATTTTGATATAAATATGTAACGGGTTGGGAGATTAGGGGTTCATTCAGTGGGTTCAGCTAGGTATTATTCTTATGAAGTTTGATTATGATAGATAAGGTTATGTTATAGTCTAATTGATACTAAGTCCAGAGTTATTGAATGTAACAGTCGAAGGTCAAGAAGGATGAACACAGGAAGGATAATGATATGTTACAAAATTTCGTGTTGTCTATGTTTTTGTGTTTGATTATGAATATTGTTTGCATGCATCATAGAATAACTTCATATGATAGTTAAGAATGGTACATGTTAGAAAAACAGGACCATGGAGCAATAAAATAAAACAAATGCAGAA
>CBVK0100135240.1:0-14469 GCA_900067695.1 Picea abies | reverse complement strand
GATGTCCTTTACTGTTGCATGAGGGACATACCCCACAATCTTTGAATAGCCAATGTAGAATTGGAAATGTTTGAGAGATTTGGCTAGGGCATATGCTTTCTTTTCCATTCTTGTATAGTTAAGTTCTGAATTCTACAATGCCTTACTCATAAATGCAATGGGTTTCTCCTGACCCTCATTATTCTTTTGGAGAAAAACCCCTGCAATAGTATCCTCATAAGCAAAGGAAAATATTTGAAAATAACTTTGAATAATTCGGAGTAATTATCACTAGTGATTTTCCAATTGCATCCTTAATAGTTTTAAAAGTAATCTTTCCTTCTTCTGACCACTCATACTTACCATCTTTATTTAGCAACTTAAGGAGTGGTTTCATTAACTCAACTAAGTTAGGAATAAACCGTCTAACGAAATTTATTTTTCCAAGAAAGGATTGAAGGGATTTCTTGGTTGGGGGTAAAGGGACCTTTTGTATGGCTTCAACCCTTTCGGGATCCATTTTTACCCCATCTTCTGCTATAATATGACCTAGAAGCTTACCTTCGTCAACACCCAAGATGGACTTAGATAGGTTCAAGGAGATACCATATTCACGGCATCTTTCAAAAACATGTCTGAGATGACTTATGTGGTCTGATATTTTCTTGGAAAATATTGTTAGGTCATCTTGGTAGATTTCTATGATTTTTCCCATTAGTTCATGAAAGGAAAAATCCATGGCTCTTTGAAAGGTGGCACATGCGTTAAGTAGGCCAAAAGGCATCCTTATATACTCAAAAGTTCCCCAAGGAGTGGTGAAGGTAGTCTTGTTCTAATATTCCTTCCTCACCAAAACTTGGTTATAGCCTGAGAAGTCATCCAACATGGACATAATCTTAGAGCCAGTTACCCTTTGAAGTAGGGTCTCCATATTGGGTAGCGGATAGTTGTATTTAATACAAGCAATATTAAAGTTTCTAAAGTCAATACATAATCTTATCCCCCCATTCTTTTTTTTTGACAACAACTAAATTGGAACACCAAGATGAATGTCTGGTTGGAGCAATGATTCCAACATCCAACATCTTTTTTAACTTGGCTTGAACTAGAGGTGCCAACTTAGGATTTATTCGTCTAAGTTTTTGTCTAAAAGGTCTTGTGTCATCTTTGAGGGGGATAGTGTGTTGAAACACATCTTATTTGTATGATTTAAGTTCATCATAGGTGAAAGAAAACACATCCATATACTCTCAGACTAAACTGATCAATTCCTTTCTTTCCTTTTCTGTGGTTCCTTTTCCAATTTTTATCATTCTTGGGAATTCTTCTGTCCCAATGTTTATTTCAATATATTTGTCATGCTTTATTGTTTCCTTTTTATTTCTGTACATGTCATGCCTGTCAAAAATTTCTTCTAGGGAATCTATACCTCTGGGAACTAGATTTTTCATGGGGTTTTCCTCCTCACCATATTTCTTTCCTTCCTCTTTGTAGCTGGCATTAAAATCTGAAAATTCTTCTATGTTATGGATGAACCTTAGAATTTGTTCATCATCCTTGAAAACCTACCAATGGTCAACATTATCTGGGACATATGGCCTAAATATTATCTCCAACTTGCCTTCACCTTTCATTAGATATTCTTAGGGCTGGAGGGTAGAAGCTGCTACAACTAGACTATCAGCCAAGCTATTTTGATCTCTTGGGATAGAAATAAGGTCTATGACAAAAAATAATTCCATGGAATCCCATATAGTGTTTTTGTATCTTCTAAGCCTCTCACTTTTTCATGAATACTTGTTCTTTACTTGGAGAATCACTAAGTCTGAGTCACCCTTTATGTTGATAATTTTGATACACATGTCTTTAGCGATTTCTAAGCCTAGAAAAAGTGCCTCATACTCTGCCACATTATTAGTTGCATCAAATTCAAGTCTAAATGAAAAATTGTAAGTCTTTTCTGTTGGATATTTTAAAACAATGCCTGACCCTTTGCCTAATCTAGAATGGGCTCTGTCAAAATGCACTTTCCATGCTTTATTTCTAAAATTTTCATCTTTAAACTTATCTTGAACTGGAGATAAGAAGTTGGATCATATGGATAAGTCACCTAAATCAAACACTTGGCAAAGAAACTCATTACACTACTCTTTATGGTCTTCTATGTGATACTTTCTTTTGGTTTCCCTAATGAGTTTGAAATTTTCAGTTGAAGGTGGAGGGCATGGAATAGTAGCAAATTCCAAATCCATATTGAAACAGACACCCATATGAGCTCCCCAATTCCTAGATAACAACATCCCCCATGCATCTAGCACATCTATAACAAGGACGTCCATTTTGAAAGTAATGATAGGATGGAAGGCTAGCTTTACTAGGAGATCTATAATTATTCTATGTGTTTCTATTTCTCTTGAGTCCATGGCACACACATTCTGATAAGGCCTTGTGATTTTTAAACACAACATTTTCATAATATTTTTTGTGATAATGTTTGGTGCAGCACCTAAATCATACATGCAGTTGTGTAGCCACTGATCATTTATTTCAAGTGAGACAAAGAAATGAGGATTTTCTTCCTTATTTCTATCCCTACTAGTTAATACCACTAGAGGATCTTCATGGTGTTCCTTAACCCTTTCTTGTTCCTTTGGAGAAACTTTATTTCTTGGAACAACTTTATTACTTGAAATAACTTTATTGTTTGGAGGATCTATAGCTTGTAGGATCTTTTCTTTCCGTGAAGGAATTTTGAGGAGATCTGACACTGAAACCAATACCTTTGCATTTGCTATCCAACTACCTAGATCAACATTAAAATTTGTAATTGTAGTTTATGTAGGAGCAGTTACCTTTGGAAAGTTTGTTTGAAAGTTGCTAGTTCCTTCTTTTCCTTTCCTCTGGTAGACAATTCCTTTATGCCTTGCCTTTTCTAGGATATGTTCATTTGTAGGTTTGTGACCATATAACTTAGTCACATTATCATATTCCTCAACCACTTTGTTTGCTTTCTCACACCTCTCTTGCATTTGTAGCTAATAATCCATAGATAGAGGATGAGATTCACCAAAGGTATTGATGTGGTTGGTATTTCTGGGTTGATCTACATAGTTTCTTGTTTGAGGAAGGCCTTGTTCATTAATCTGAAAAAATATTGGACAAGTAGGCTCGTCATGAAAGTCTTCACATGTTTTGCAGAAAGGTGGTGCTTCTTCTTGAACCACATTATTGGACTCTAATTGATTGGGTGGCCTTTGGTCTTGAGGGAGACCTTTTCTCTGCCACCTATCATTATTTGGCCTCTGTTGAAACCTATTATTATGTGACCTCTCCATTGCTATCAACCTATTTTGCATGGCACTAAGTTGAGTATCATGAGTAGCTTCCATTCATTTGACCATCTGAGTAACGACCTTTAGGAGGTCGAAATTTGGGTCTTTATTTTCAGGAGTTGCAGCCGCAACCTTGTCTTAGCCTCTATTTTCCTAGAAGTATTGCCTCTACTAAAACCAGGAATGTTGGACTTGCCTGATGCTTGCATGTTCTTATATATTTTGATCGCTATCTCTTGAGTTGACTTGAGGTTGAGGGGTTCCTTATATCTAAGATGGTATCTCATTTCCCCTCCAAAGGCCTCGACATAATAGATTAGGATAGCTTCTTTAGGAGGCTAGATGTCAGTGTGCATACTGGATACAAGTTCATTAAACTTCTGATTGAATTAGTCCATTGTTTCATTCTCATTTTTCTTGATTGACTTAAGGGCTACTAACAATTGGCGATGATCTTTCTTTCCCCCCAACTTTTCTATGAAGGCATCTGTAAGATCTTTGGGTGTTTTGAATTTGTTGTCAGGCAGGTCTTCATGCCAATCTAAGGCAATATCTTCTAAGGATAATACAAATAATTTCATTTTGACATATTCATAATCATGAGCTGCACACCATTTGTTAGTACATGTCATGAAAGCTTTGATATGCATTTTGGCTGATATAGCATTATTACCCTGGAAACTAGGAAGCTTTTCTATGGCTTTTTCAGGAAGAGCATGCGGATAATTATTAATTGCAGTAAAGTCACATTTATTATAGATAGCCATTTCTGAAGTAAATATTTTATTGACAAAGAGCAATTGAATATCAGAAATGGACTCTGTTCCTGTAATATCCCTTGGCCAAACCCAAATGCAAGTGTAATCCAAGTATATTTAAGCTAGTGAGTTGTTTAGACATCATTTTTGTAATACACCTTTCATGGCATGGTGCGCGCATATACTACACAGTAAAGTGATGTAGTGTGCACATTTATGGATACCACACGCAGTAACTAAAGTGTGCGCAACCTTGAGGACAGCAGATGCTGTGTGCAACCTTGAGGACAACGGATACCACACACAGTAACTAAACTGCGCGCAATATTAAGGTCAACAAACCTTAATGTATATGATATGCATTATAGGCTGGTGAGCTAGTATTATAAGTTGGAATGCTTATATTTTAAAATTAGGCCAGAGCACCTATTTTGTATATGTCTCATGATTAATATAAAATACATCGTTGCACACAGACCGACCACAATAAAAGAGAAGGGGGACTAGATTCCACCAGTTAGGGAAAGGGAGGGCCAAAATCTAAGGAAAGGGCTAAGCGAGAGAGCTTAAGCCAAAAAGGAATATTAAATTAATATTTCTTAGAACATAAAGTATGGATAATTATTTTATCCTAAGTCTTAAAGAAGGGGACAAGTGTATCAGAGAAGCTTCCAACATGACAAGTGTCAAGTTGGAGACATGCATACTTATTGCCGAGACTTATTGCCTTTGGGGGGATCTTACCATTTTTGCTTCGACCAGAGAACCATTATTGGGGGTGGGGGGGGATCATCATCTCTACCATGAATCCATGACCATTTATTTGCACAATCATCGAGCTATCCTCGTACTTTCCTATCACTATACATGAACCTATTTTCGTGACCATTTTTTCGATTGGTGTACCTATCATCTTGGGAGTGGAATTGAAGAGGCGGGTTGTCAGGCCTGTGAGCAATTCTCTGAGTGAGAGAATTTTTGGGGATTGATTTCCTAAAGTTGCTAAACTACAGCTACAGTGCTCTAAGATTTCTAGTCCGACCTGTTGTTGAAGCCTTGGAAGGGAAGTGGGGAAGCCGAAGGACTGTTGAGCAGAGAAGGGGCACACTTCCTTGGGTGGGACAAGTATGTGGGGAATGAGAGGTTGTAGGCTGTCAGTTGAGTGAGCACCTAAGATGGAGTCTTTCCTATTGACCGTGAACACTTAGCTCGGCTAGGAACCCATTACCTGGGTGAAGTCTAGTCCCAGATCGGGGGTGACTCACTGTTGAGAGTGATGAACAGTGTAGTCTAAGGTTGGGAGGTTCGTGGACGGTCTGCACGCAGTTGGTGACATTCTTACCAAGATAAGTATCGGTTATGTGATGAATTTACATGTTGCATTGTCATTTATGTGTTAATTTATGGGTTTTATGGCATGTGTGATCATATCTGTCTGTATGTTTAAGGGCATACCCCTATGTATGTTGCATGTCTGTGATTACTGCTAATACAGCCTGAAAATCATATATTTACAGAATGCAACTGTTTGTTTATGTTTTATATGTATTAATTGCATATGTTTTATGTATATGTTTAATTGCATGTAGTTCGGTATGTATGTATGTCTGTGTGTGTATATACGTATTAAAAAAAAATTATGTGACATACCTTAGTTGGATAATGGGTTGTTACCTTATGTTGTCAAAGCTAAGTCAAGCGTCTGAGTAGTGATGTTCCCTAACCTATTGGTGGCTGAGAGGTGTGTTACAGTATGGAATCAGAGTGTCAGTTTTCGACACTGAGCCTGAATGGGCCAAACAAGTCGAATGGAGACAATATTACAGTATGGTATACAATATATTTGCGTTCATGGAAAATTGAACCACCGCGTGGGAGAATAATATGTAGGGATGCACGCGATAAATTTAGCATTGCGCTGAGTGCATACACATAGTAAGGGTGCACATGGTGTGCGCGGTATGGTAAAGCATAGTGAAGTTTGATTGGTGCGCACACAGTATGGGTATGAGTTGTATCGCTACAGTGCAGGCAAGGGTGCGTGCAGGTGATTGTGCACGGTAGAAATAGAGTATTCGATGGGGCATACAGAGTATTGCACGCAGTAAGGCATATTGAACCTTAGCATAGTGCAATGCATAGAGTGAAATGCATGTGGAATATCTGAGTGCGATCTAGAAATAGTGCATGGTGGATATGGGTGCGCAATGCAGAAGTAGTACACGTAAGTTATTGGCACAACAAAGAGGAAATGTATAGCAGATACAGGTGCGCGGAAGCATGAAATTACCTTATAAAATCGCTCTGCACGATAAATAAAGGTACACAAGTTGAATTTTATGCGCACAAAATCGTATGAAAGGCTAATTAAGATGACGAACCTAAGTTTAATATAAAATTTACATAGTATTCAAAGAAAGAGGAATACACAACTACATTGAAGTATTATTTAAAATGAGTCAAGTGAGTGAGATGAATTCTGAATTTTATTAAGACAGTTGAAATTGAAATATAAGTTACAAGAAGACACTTAATATTAAAGGAAACAAGATTCATATCACCATCAGTTGGAATCTTGTCCTAAGCAGTATAGAATCCACTATTGCGCTTATATAATCATTTAAAATCCGAAATTACAAAAGGGGATGATTCAAAATAGCAGTTGCCTTATTTAAAGAGACCGAACAAGAACATGTTTATCATCTCCGGAGATTCCTTACCTTTGCTACCATCTGTCCAAAAATCGTTGAAATATACTCAATTGTATTTGAGGGCTCATTTCAGCTTAGCTAGCTCCTCCTTAAAAGAATCTAACCAGACTGGTTGATTCTCTCCAACACTTTCATCCACTTCAGCGATGGGTTCTTTCTTCTATCGCTTGCTTTGTTTCTTCCTAGCAATTGGTCTGTTGATAACCAGATCTCTCATGATTGGATTTAGCATGATTTCCAATCTATAATCAATAATAGGTACTGTGTGAAATTTAGTTGCCAGTATTTGCGTGACTACCTTTTCCTTCGTACTCGCAAGAAAATTTAGCATGTTGCTCGAATAACCAGTCTCATTGGATTTAACTGGGTCCATATACCTCAATTGTGTGGGAACCGAAATACTTTTGCAGAGATGAGAAGCTCGAACCAGTTTGGAGACTGCTCGTTGATGGATAAGATGATACTTCCATACCTGAGAGTTGGTTATTATAGAGCCTCAATAATGAATCATTGACAGACTTACGCACAAGTACGATGGGTGCCATGCTCAGCTAATCCATTTCAAATGATTAAACTTTTTGAGTTTGTTACATGGCAGCGTTCACCTAACTTCAAATGGCTGTGATGTACCGAGCGAATGAGACAGAGTGATCTAACTAGCCATCACCCATCCCACAAATGGTGGATTTGACATATTGGAGCACGTGACATCGAAACTTATGCAAACATGGTTTCGGAAAACCGCTATTTGCCCGATGTATCTCTGTGCGATGATGCAGTTCTTGCTAAGTTCTCAAAACTTGGGTCTTTTCTAAGAATCATCATGGTGGCAACACCAAGAAATCAGAGAAGATAATTATGATATATTTATTAAGCCTAAATAGTTCATATTTCTCATGGATTGTTGATTTAGTTAACCTAATAAGTTTTAATGGCTGTGCATTTTGCAGAATTAACAACAACTAGATCAGATCAAATCAGTACCAAATCCATAGGGATGGAAGAGACGCAGAGAAATTATAGTCAACAAGATGAGAGCAGAGGGATGAATGTCCATTTGGACATTGAAGGAACAAACTCTAATGGATATGGAGAGGAAAGGGATGAAAACCTAAATATGGTAGAGACCATTAAAAATTTGCAAAAGGATGTCCAAGACCATAAAGCTGATAATGAAAGGCTTATGAGAGCCAAAGAGCAGCTGGATGACTTCAACATGAATTTATTGCAAAGTCTGAACAAAATAGAAAAGAAATTGGAAAAAGATAGTGACTCAAGAAAATATGGAAGTCACAAACCTTCGGATGAGAAAAATAAATCAGGAAATGTTAGCAGACACCACCATCACTCCTCGAAGCAGTCCAATAAAAGAGAAGGTAGCAACACAATTCCATCCCATGTCAGACAGTGTAAGAGGTTTGGGGTGGATGAACTATGAGGAGAAATGAACAAAATCAAACCTCCTACATTTGATGGTGAGCACAAGAAGGATGAAGATGCAAAAACATGGTTGTTGGGCATGAGAAAGTATTTTCAATTACACAATTATTCTTCTCATGCAGAGGGTAGAATTTCCATCTATAAAATCAAAGGAAAGGCATCCATGTGGTGGGATCAACTTTTGCAGGTACAACACATCAAAGAGAAGAGTGTTACTTGGAGAGAATTGAAGAGGTATTTTGAGAAGAAATACTTGACTAAGAGATATTATGACAAGAAAATGAAAGAGTTCTTTGAACTCAATCTTGGAAGCATGACCATAGATGAATATGAAAGAAGATTCCTAGAACTGTTGAAGTATGTCTCCTTCATCAAGGATGAGATAGTTAAAATTCAAAGGTATTTTAGTGGATTGCCAATGTTCATCAGTGACAAAATATAGTATGATGATCCCAAGACATTGGAAGAGACCATAAGGCGAGCTAAATGTCTATATGATTAGTAGAAAGCAAGGCCAACTTTCCAAAAATCTTGGGAAGACAAAAACAAGTTCAAGGTGGATTAGAGAAAGAAAGGATTTAAACCACCATTCTTCAGAAATAGTCCACAAGGACCACAAACTCCTAAAGAGACCAAAACGATAGAGGCAGAAGGCCAAAGGCCAAGGAAACCACCTATTCAATGTTGGGGTTGTAAAGGAGATAATAGATTCAGAGATTGTCCTCACAAAGGTGAAAAAGGAAGGATTGTTTATAATGTACAACAAGCTTAAAAAGTGGAGGACTTGGGTAGAAATGTGCCAAGGATCTATGCAGCCCTGGATAATAAGCAACCAGAATATCAGTCACATATGATTGAAGTGGAAGATATGATTAACGACCAAACCATTGTTATTTTAATTGATTCAGGAGCTAGTCATAGTTATATAGATCCTAAGATGGTAGAAAGTTTTCAATTGCCAAGAAGCAAGCATGGAAAATCTTGGTTGGTACAGTTGGCTACAGGATCCAAAAGAAAGGTTAATGAGATGTTTAAGTCATGTCTTATGGACATGAGCGGATTGAGCACCAAAGAAGATTTGAACATCTTACCTTTAGGTTCCTATGACTGTCTAATTGGGATGGATTGGTTGGACCCACATCATGCTCTATTGGATTCTCATAGAAATGAATTCACTTGCTTGGATGAATAAGGGAACCAAAGGAAAGTGCATGGAATTCCCAGGGTAGTAACCGTTAGAGAAATTTCAGCATTGTAGCTGAAGAAATGTTATAGAAGAGAATGTCAAATATTTGCAGTTCATATAGAGGAGACACCTAAAGACAAGGTGCCAAAGTTGGAGGATTATGTAGTCCTGAAAGAGTTTGAAGATGTATTTAAGGAGGTACCAGGACTACCCCCAAAGAGAGACATTGATTTTTCTATAAATATGACACCAGGAACAACTCTCGTGTTAAAGACTCATTACAGAATGAGTACGCCATAATTGAAAGAGTTGCAAATACAGCTTGAAGAAATTCTGAAGTAGGGGTATATACGTCCAAGTGTGTCACCTTGGGGTGACCCAGTCTTATTTTTGAAAAAGAAATATGGAACGTTAAGATTGTGCATTGATTTCAGACAGTTGAATAAGGTGACTGTCAAGAACAAGTATCCTCTGCCAAGGATCGATGATCTTTTTGATCAATTGAATGATGCAAAGATCTTTTCAAAGATAGATCTCAAATAGGGATACCATCAGGTAAGAATTAAATAAGAATATATCAACAAGACCGCCTTCAGGACAAGGTATGGTCATTATGAGTTCACAGTGGTGCCATTTGGGTTGTCAAATGCACCAGTTGTTTTCATGTGCTTAATGAATGGTGTTTTCCAAGAATATTTGGTGTTTTCCAAGAATATTTAGACAAGTTTGTCATTGTCTTTCTGGATGACATTCTTATATACTCTAAGTCAAAGAAAGAGCATGAACATCATTTGAAGATGGTGTTGCAAGTATTAAGGGAGCATCATTTGTATGCCAAATTGAGCAAGTGCTCATTTTATCAGAAACAAATTCATTATTTGGGGCATATCATCTCAGAAAATGGGATAGCAGTGGACCTTGAGAAGATATAAGCCATTAGAGAATGGTCAGAACCAAAGAATGTGATAGAGGTCAGATCATTCATGGGACTTGCAGGTTACTACAGGAGATTCATTGGAGGATTCTCAAAAATAGCACACCCAATCACTTCCTTGCAAAGAAAGGGTATGAAGTTTCAGTGGGCGTTGGACTATGAAAGGAGTTTCCAACATTTGAAACAATTATTGGCAAGTGCTCCAATACTAAGGATTGCAGACCCAAATGAATATTTCATTGTATGCATAGATGCATGTAATGAAGGACTTGGTGGAGTCCTTGGTCAAAATGGATTCATGGTATGTTATGAATCAAGGAAGTTGAAAGAGCATGAAAGAAACTATGCCACTCACATGCCCTGGGTAAATGGAGACACTACCTCATGGGAAAAAGGTTTGAGATAAGAACAGACCACAATGGTTTGAAATATTTATTTGATCAACCAAATCTAAATGTTAGGCAAAGCATATGGTTAGAATTTCTAAGCGAATATAACTTTGATTCAAATCATATCAAAGGGAAAGAAAATAAAGTGGCTGATGCACTCAGCAGGAGGGTGCATGAAATATGTGTTACAATCATCAACATGTATCAGACTAATGTTAAAAGCAAAATTCTAGAGGCTGCAAATACAGACCTGCAATACAAAGAATTGTTAGCAAAATTACAACAAGGTAAGACACCACAAAAGATGGATATTTATAAGTTGGGAGTAGATGGAATACTACTGCACAAGAACAAAATTTTCGTACCAAATGTCCAGGACTTGAAACGTATAATTTTTCATGAGATGCATAATGTTCCTTATGAAGGGCACCCTGGATATTAGAAAACTATAGCAACAGCTAAGAGCCAATATTTTTGGCCAGGCATGAAGAGAGATATAGAAGAATACATCTCAAGATGTATGGAATGCCAAAAAGTTAAAGCAGAACATAGGCACCCAGCAGGATTGTTGCAACCTTTGCCCATTCCTGAATGGAAGTGGGAAGTGGTGACAATGGATTTTATTATAGGATTTCCTAGAACAGGCAAGCTACATGATTCGATTATGGTGGTGGTGGACAAGCTTACAAAATCTGCCCATTTTATTCCACTAAAAACTACTCACAAGGCATCAGATGTCGCTGATATTTTCATGAAGGAAGTTGCACGATTGCATGGAATTCCTAAAACGATTGTGTCTGATAGAGACCCGAAATTCACCTCAAATTTCTGGAAAGGATTGTTCAAAGGATTTGGGATGAATCTAAACTTTAGTAAAACTTACCATCCTAAGTTTGATGGAGAGACAGAGACGGTGAATAGAGTAATAGAATATATGTTGAGAATGTATGTGATGGATAAACCATCAAAATGGGAAGACTACCTACATTTAGTAGAATTTGCTTACAACAATGGTTATCAAACATCATTGAAGATGAGCCCATTTGAATCACTTTATGGCAGAAGGTGCAATACCCCAGTGAGTTGGGATAGCCCAACTGATAGAAAAGTAGTCGGGCTAGAGTTGCTCAAGGAGATGGAGGACCAAATGTTAAAAATTAAGTAGAATTTGAAAGCTTCCCAAGACAGACAAAAATGTTATGCTGATAAAAATAGAATCCAAAGAGAATTCAAAGTGGGTGATCATGTTTTCCTGAAGGTGAAAGCTAACAGGAGTTCCCTGAAGCTGGGAAGCTACACCAAGGGTCCAAATTTTGTGGACCATTTGAAATCCTAGAGAGGATTGGTCTAGTTTCTTATAGGATTGCATTGCATGCATCTATGTCTATTCATAATGTATTCCATGTATCATTGCTAAAGAAATACATACCTAATGCTAATCATGTTGTTGATTGGAATGTTATTCAGGTGGAGCAAGAAGGCACTTTCCAAGTGCATCCGATGTGAATTTTGGACAGGAAAATCAAACAACTTTGGAATCAAGCCATAGGGCTTGTAAAGGTCCAATGGACCTGGTACGAACCTGAAGACGCTACTCGGGAGCATGAGGATGCAATGCAGGCAGAATACCTGCATAGTTTTGAAAAAATTTGAAAATTTTGTTGTATATGGGTATATGATGCACTGAGGACAATGCATAAATAAGGGGAGGGGATTGTAATATCCCTCAACCGAACCCAAATGCAAGTGTAATCCAAGTATATTTAAGCTAGTGAGTTGTTTAGACATCATTTTTGTAATACACCTTTCATGGCATGGTGCACGCATATACTGCGCAGTAAAGTGATGTAGTTGTTACACATCAAAATTACTCACTTCGATAGTGTCGCAAGTGTCGTCATTACAAGTGTCACAAGTGTCACATTTTGCTCACAAGTGTTGCAAGTGTCAAGGAAAGCATACTGCCATGATGCCTATGCTGTGCCTATAACGACATGAGAAGGACACTTGAAACACCTCAAACATTTGATTTGGAAGAAGAGAAATGAGTCAACAGGCTTATGAACCTCTTTCCATCTGAAAGCACCCAAAAAACTGAGTTTTTGGAGGGGAGTGCTCCCCTATACCTCTCTTAGGAGTGTTGGTGCCCCCCTATAAGCTATCAGGGAGCATTATAACACTCATTTTCCCTTTTGCAGGACCACTCCTACCCTCAAGAGTGTTGGCGCTCCCCTATACATTACTAGGGAGCATTATAATGCTCTGAGTGCCCTTTTGAGGGAGAGCTACAAATTCTGGGCAGCAGTTGATTTGTTGAGAAGGATGGGGGAAGGATCTTTTCACTCTTAGAAGGAATTTGGATTCGAATCCTCAATCAAGCCATGATCTTAGGGCAGATCCCTAACTGAAGGAGGAAAATCCTCAACTCACCCCAAAGATATCTCAAGTTGTTGAGCCTCTCCAAGGCTATATAAGCAAGCTTTCTCATGGTGAAAGGGGGATGGAAATGGAGAATTACACCAAACTTATGATCTCATAAGTGGTACTGGGATAGAGATGATTTGGAAGCAAGAGACCTATGATCTCATAGGAAACAATTGGTGAAGCTATCATCAATCTGATCGTGGATATTTTGAGCAAGGGTTAGACAAGGAGGACTCGACAGAACTGTCACATTCCATCTATGGTTGTAAGTAATGTTTTTGTCCTCATTAATGTAATATGCTTGGCATGTTTCTTTCTAATTTGTGTTTGACATTACATGAATTTGTCTCTAAGTAGATAGGTCTACTTCGAACTAATATCGATAGAATAGGAAGTGGTTGTACTTTGTTTGTCTATAGGGTTTATCGAGGAGCTCAAATTTGGAGTTCAACATGGAGCGTGCAAGGACAAACACCGATAAAAGGTACGTCTTTCCTCCTTCCTCTTCATGAATTATTTTGTGTAGACCTAAAAGGAAGTCAGTGACCATGATAAGCACTTTCTGTCTTAGAGTTAAGAGTCTATCTCTTTGAGGAGATCTACCTGTCCGTAGGAAGATTTTCCTTCAACAGTAGTGTGCACATTTCTAGATACCGCACGCAATAACTAAAGTGTGCGCAACCTTGAGGACAACGGATACTGCGCGCACAGTAACTAAAGTGCATGCAACCTTGAGGACAATGGATATCGGATGTAGTAACTAAATTGCACGCAATATTAAGGTCAGTGAACCTTTATGTATATGATATGCATTATAGGATGGTGAGCCAGTATTATAAGCCAGAATGATTATGTTTTAAAATTAGGCAAGAGCACCTAGATGTTAAAGGCCAATGTGCCTATTTTGTATATGTCTCATGACTAATATAAAATACATCACTTTGCGCAGATCGACCACGATAAAAGAGAAGGGGGACTAGATTCCACCAGTTAGGGAAAGGGAGGGCCAAAAGGTAAGGAAAAGGGCTAAGCGAGAGAGATTAAGCCAAAAAGGAATATTAAATTAATATTTCTTAGAACATAAAGTATGGATAATTATTTTATCCTAAGTCCTAAAGAAGGGGACAAGTGTATCAGAGCAGCTTCCAACATGACAATGTCAAGTTGGAGACATGCATACTTATTGCCTTTGGGGGCATCTTGCCATTTTTGCTTCAACCAGAGAACCATTATTGGGGGGGGCAGGGGGGGGAAATCATTATCTCTACCATGAATCCATGACCATTTATTTTTACATTCATTGAGCTATCCTCGCA
>CBVK0100135239.1:0-14470 GCA_900067695.1 Picea abies | reverse complement strand
AAAAATTTTCAAATTTCTAAGGATTTTATATAGTTTTTATAAATTTTTGGTGATTCTTAAGGTAAAATAATTTTATCCTATAGAATTTGGGCGAATGATTTTTAAAATAGTGAATCTCGTTTTTGGAAAAACCATGGAAAATTAGCCCATGAGTGAAATTTAGCCCCTAAAGTTATCCATGGACCCAGATTTCTTTCTTTTTGAGTTTGACATCATATGTAGGAGTTATAACTATCTCCAGGATGCATATAAACTGAAGTTGTTTCCTGCTACCCTAAAAGATTATGCATTACGTTGGTTCATGAGTTTAGGAGAGTACAACATTAGATCTTGGGAAGATATGAAGGCAAAAAATTTAAAGAAGTTCTAGGACTATTGTAGACCCAAGGATTCTCGAAATGATATTTTTAAAATGAAACAAAAATATGAAGAGAGCCTTGAAGATTTCTTAGAAAGATTTACATATACTCTTCAAAAATCCAAATATAATGATCTCCAAGATGAAGCAATCAAGACTATTTTCTTAAAAGGGGTTTCAGATGAATACATTGACACTCTGAATTTAATGGCTTCATGAGACATTTATCAAAAAAACTTTGAAGCAATCAGTGACATATGTAGAACTTACTCGAGAAGTAGGGGGAAAACTTCAAAAAGTGTGAGAGAACCTGTCAACAAAGACGCCAAAGTACCCACATCGTTGTGATTCACAAGTGAGAAATAAACCATATGTATATAATATACCATAGGTGGTACATCATGTCCACAAAATATGTAGTGTACAAAATTGGGTTAAATAGCCCATGGTGATAATAGTGTCCAAAAAGTACTAAATACATACATTTAGTTGGTACAAAAAGGGGGAGACTATCATCTAGTCATCCTGAGGTGCATTTGTCTCATGATAGCACACAATGGAATTGGATACCCTCATTAGTAGTTTAACAAAAGGATGTGGTACTCCTACCATGTGGCATTGTAGTCTTTGAGGGATCTTCTTGAATATCATCATCGGTACACCCATGGTGATCCCCTCAAGGCTCCTCCACACCTCATGGAGGTTCTCAACTACACCCTCATACCTCTCCCCCTCCTATATTTTTTGTTCATCCCTAGCCCTATGGAAGTTTAGGTCCATCCCTATTGGACAAGCTGGTAGCATGTATATGTCATGGATAAAATATTTTTAGTTGCATTGCATAGCAAAAAAATATATAATACTTTTAAAATCACAAAAAAATAGAAATCCAAAAAATTTAAAAACACGTGATCTTTTTTTACCTATGTCTCCCCATGAATATCCAAGGAGGAGTACAAGCTCCAAGTCATGCCTGAAATCAATGTCCCACCAATCAAAGCCTAATCCTACCCAAATGTGCTCATTAGTAGACCTCCCATGAGGAAAGATATGCAATTGGTCCATCTCTGCATATTGGGTTTATAAGGCCCTGTAAATGGTGTATAAAAATGGGGCCTCATCTTGGGGACTCTCTCCAAGAAAAATGAAACCATAATCAAACCATAGTCATTTTGTTTTTCGATCAATCCTACATAATATTGGCTAATCTCTCAATTTGACCAAAACCCCAATACACCAATCAAATTTTTTGGGGTTAAGAGACTCTAGAGCATATTGTACATGATCTTGAGAATAAAACTGGGGTGTTTTAGACCCAGCTACCCAAGTAATAATGAAAAGGATTGTGCATAGGGGTAATTGTTGAACATTCTTGATTTGTAGTTAGTTGGTGATCCATATTTAGGAGTCGAACGAACTGATTAATAGACTGAATAAAATAAACACAGAGATATGAAGAACAACACATATATCCAGTGAACAATATATTCTATTGAATAAATGAAATAGATTGAACCTATAAAACTGTAGAATTGAAACACTGCTCGAATGATGGTAGTTATATTTGAGAAGATATGTGGCTGCTACTTGCATATGTATGAGCATAATCATTAAAATGAGGATCCGAAGGCCTTTTTGATATTACTCATGAATTCCAAAACCCTAGACATCCAAAAACCTAACCCTAGGAGGTGAAACACCAAAAGTCATGTGGGCTCCTATGGGTAAGTTGGTACCTCAACTTCCCTCGGTCATAAATTTTGCATACGACCTTCGTTTTAGGCATGTGATAGCCCGTTGGAAAGTTCCTTTGGAGATATACACATTAAACCTTCAAGATATGACTCTGTCTACAGTTTCACTATGGTGAGCCAAAAAAAAATTGTTTATGGCTCCAAAACGGCCCTGGAAGTACAACAAAATATGCTGACATGAAAACATACAAAATAAGCTAGTTGGATTAGGTGAGAGGCCACTCGTATCCACCTAGAATATTTGTAGGGATTCAAATGACCTCAAAAGTGTAGAACCCACAATTACAAAGAATTACAAAATAACGTGTTGAACAAAAAATGGACAAGAGGAGCCAGTTGGAATAGGTGGGTTATCCACCTGGATCAATCCTCACCCCTTAGGAAGCAATGGTATCCATTGAGTTGAGTTCCCCCATTAGGTGTGGAAACTTCTGCTGGATTTGGCCCCAGGTGAGCCACATTCCTTGGTGTAGGAGTTTCCCTGCCTTGACAACCCGATAAAGCTAGATCCTCTGCTAGTGAGTTCCCTTGACCTGTGTGTCCACTATCTGATCATTGGATGATTGTTCCATGAAGTTAGGGTTGATATTTTTTGGTGTCAACTATTCTATAATCTCTGAGGTGTCCAATAATGGTGGAAAATATGGCCAAAGTAGGTCCACATTGAACACTGGATGCAGGACAAGGAAGGGTGGAGTGTTGAGCTCAAAAGCCTTGGTACCCACAACCTTGGTGATAGTGTAAGCCATAAAGAAGTGGGAAAAGCTTCCAATGGGGCCCCATGAGACGCTCCTTCTACAAATGTAACCAGACTTTGTCTCCAACCTGAAACTGGTGTGGTACCCTATGTTGATCATGGCATTGCTTGTACTTAGCATTGGATTTCTGTAAAATCTCCTAGACCTAATGGCAAAGGTGTTGAATCTACTCGATGAATCTGGTAGATTTTTCGATCGCAGATTGATCATGGGAAGAGCTTGTCTATGTGATGGCAAGAGAAAGTGAAACATCAATGGGTCCCAAGGGTTGGAATCCAAAACCCGCCTGAAATGGGCTATGACCAGTGGAGCTATGGAGAGCCCTATTGTAACTGTGTTGAACATAGGGGAGACTCTCTTCCCATGTATGTGGATGCTTAAAATTGTACATACGCAGGATGTGCACAATCATCTGATTGACGACCTCTATTTTCCCGTTGGTTTGAGGGTGTAAATTAATGTATTTTGTGAGCTTGGTGTCCAACAATGATGAGAGACTTGACCAAAATGTGTTGAGGAACCAAATATCCTGGTTGGAGATGATGGTTTTTGGTATCCCAAAATGGACCCACACTTGTTTAAAGAAGAGCATGACAGTATATACTGTTGTGATATTCTTCTTGCAGGATGTGAGGATGTCCATCTTCGAAAATCGATCAATGACCACAAATACACATTCATTTCCTTTCTTGGCGGATGACATGCTAGACATGTAATCTATTGAGATGGATTCCCAAGGCTTTTTAGGAATAGGAATATGGGTGTATAAGCCTTGCTTCTTGATGGTTGGCTTGGTAATTTCACAGTCAGTGCAAGATCTAATATACTTGCTGACGTCCTGTCAAAGTTTTGGCCAATAAAAATGTATCTAATATACTTGCTGACGTCCTGTCAAAGTTTTGGCCAATAAAAATGTTTCTGAAGAATGGCCACAATTTTCTCCATGCCAAAATGTCATGCCACCTGACTGTAGTCACCTTCCCAAATAAGCTTTGCACACTCGCTTGTAGGAACACAGAGATTCCCGAGGTGGCATAAGAGTCCATCCTGAATGTGAAAATCAATGACAGTCTGCATGTACCCAAGAGATGATAGGTGGTGGAAAAGTCTGGATCTTGCTGATAAAGTTGGGGCCACTCAAATGCTTTATGTCCATAGAAATGGAGGAAAATAATGAGTCCAATCAAAGGAGGTTGACTAAGACAATCAACGACATGATTTGAGATACCTGTCTTATACTTGATGTTGATATGGAAATGATGTAGGTAGGTGGACCACTTCTGATGGTGGTTTTTCTACAATTTTCCCTATGTCTATATGAACTGCAGAGGCTTGTGATCAATGTGTATGACCATCTCTTTTCTCAGAATGTAATTTTTCCATTGACAATAGGATTTTACATTGGAATACATTTCCTTGTCATAGGTGAGGTACTTTTGGATATTATCGAAGAATGTCTCACTATGGTACGCCACCAGATGCCTATGTTGAGTGAGAATTGTTCCCACAACATAGTCTGATGCATCAGTCTCAATCTCAAATAGTTCTTGCAGATCAGGTAAGGAGATTATTGTAGTTGAGCACAAGCAATGTTTTAGATCATCGAATGCTCGTTGTTTTTTCTTCCGCCACACAAACTTGGCCCTACCACTAACCTTGGTCATCTTATTGAGGGCCTATGTAATATGGGAGAATCCCAACACAAACCATCGGTAGAAGTTGGTTAGTCCCAAGAAGCTCCGGAGCTCGGTCAGTGTGGTCAGGGCTGGATAGTCACAGATGACTTGGATCTTAGCTAGATTGACATGTACCCCATGCTCATCAATAATGTATCCCAAGTATTGGACCTTGTTCATGCCAAAAGAGAATTTTTCCAAGTTTTCATATAGCTTGTGTTTTGGCAGAGTGCTCAAAACCTGCTAAATATGTTGCATATGCTCCTCCCACGTTCTGTTGAAGATGAGGATTTCATCCAAATATACCACCACAAAGGACTTGGTGAAGGGTCTCAATACATCATCCATCAACCTCATGAAAGTGGTTGGTTCATTTGTTAAGACAAAGGGCATGACAAGCCATTCGAAGAGACCTTCTTTAGATTTGAAGGTTTCCTTCCATACATCAGTTGGTTCGATGGGAACCTGGTGGTAGCCAGACTTTAGGTCAATCTTGGTGAAGAAATTTCCCCCCTTGATTTGGTCAATAAGGTCATCAATCCTGGGAATGGGGTATCGGTTCCTAATTGTGATTTGGATTATGAATTTGTAATCAATGCAGATTCGCCATGTCCCATCCTTATTATGCACAAGTACAATTAGGCTTCCGCAAGGGGAAGAGCTGGTTCTGATGTGCTCCTTTTGAAGAAACTATTAGATTTGTTGCCTGATTTCGTCATTTTCCATCAGTGAGTGACGATAGACTGGCCCATTAGGTAGAGGTATGTCGAGGGTCAAATCAATTGGATGCTTGACTTGGTAGTGTGTCGGTACCCCTGTAGGTGAGGAGATGTCTTTGTATTCTTACACGATCCCATCCACTTTCTTTTGCTACAAAGAGAGGCTCTGTGTAGAGGCCACAAATGTCACGGTGAACTTCTTCTTATTGTGAGCACGGATCACAAAGAATATGAACTTCCCAGTCTGTGAGATGAACTTACTGCATTTCTTAGCAGAGATTAAAGAAATAATAGTAGGCGACGCTACTTATAGTATCTTGTATAATTTTCTACCTAAAGTAATAATAACACTACGGGGTCTAGAATCATACACATAATGATGCTTCCACAAATATGATTGTCTTAAAAGAAAATCACAAATGTCAAGGGGACAAATATCACACAGTACCTCATCTTTGAAAGGCTTGATTCCGTCAGACAGACGACATTTTTGGATGACACATAGATCTCTTCCTTGGTGAAGCTAGTCGATGGTGTAGAGATGCAGGTGTGATTTCATGGTAGGTCCAACTGCTTAACGACCTTTTTTGAAATCAGGTTCTTCTGAATCCCACTATCGACAATTAAATGAAGCAGAGCTCCCTTTACCTACATTTGTGAGTGAAAGAGGCATTCTCCTTCCTCTGGTTCTTCTAGTTTGCTTGGCCGAACTTTGGTGCAATAAAAAGCGGCACTGGGTTGAACATCGATAATCCACTTCCCTCCTTTCGGATTTGATTCGGAATCAGAATCAGCCTCTGACTCAGAAGCCTTCAGTTCGACCATGAGTTACTTCTTGGAGCGACATTCTTTAGTGTTGTGCCAAGGGATTTTATGGTACTCACACCATTTCCTCGTGTGCTTCAACTTTTCATTTCCCTTCTTGTGTTGTGGCTTGGACTAGTTGTCCAGAGGGTGGCCCTCTCGACTTGGTCCCTTTCTATGTGGGTTGGGGCTGACTTTACCTGCTTCGGTTGTAAGGGGTTTGCAGATCCAAACTCTCTCCTTTTCTGCTTAAATTTATGCTCGATCTTGACCGCATATCTATAAGTCGTTCCAAATGAGGCAATGTCCAAAAACTTCATTTTTGTTTGAATGTATCTATGAAAACAACTGTGGTATTTGATAACCAAATGACACTTATATTCTTTGATACTGAATTTGGTGTGTAGTGTATGGAAATTATTGGTGAAATCTAGTATTGTTTGGTCCCTTTCTTGATGTAGGGTGGTCCATCTAGTGTATTGGTCCTCGTAGCTTCCAACACGATAGTATTGTTATTTAATGGCATCCTTGAAGGAATCCCATGTAGGGGCCACCACAAACATTGCATATTCCTCTACGGCCCTTTCCCCAGAGTAAGTATCTCACCAGTCTTTAACATGGGGAATGGCCTTGAGGAGTGAAAAAGTTATATTTTCCCTATTGGAAAAATTGTGGATAGAAAAATACCCTTTGATCATATTTAACCATTTATCTACAACATCTGCATCTATCAGTCCTTCAAATAACAGAATATCAAAATTTGTGTGTACCTTGAAGGGGTTAGCATGGACGCTTGATGAAGATGCTTCTCATGTGGGAAGCTATTCAAGGATCTGTGCGAAGTTGTCCATAATTTTGTTCCTTTGTCATGCGAGGGATTCTTCAAGCAACATTTTAATAGGATCTCCTAATCCATCATCTTTCTTTTTGTCCCCCATGGATTGTTGCCGGGATTGGCGCAACTGATCTTTCAATTGCTCGATTGGTTCGAGTCCCAACTTCTTGTACCCAGATCTTGTCAAGGACATGCATGAAGAAAAATAAACAAAGAGTAGATCGCTCCGATACCATTGATCCGTATTTAGGAGTGGAAAAAACCTATTAACAAACTAAATACAATAAACACAGAGATATGAAGAATAACACAAATATCCAATGAACACAAATATCCAATGAACAATATCTTCTATTGAATAATGAAATAGGCTAATACTTTAAAACTGTAGAATTGAAACACTTTCTTGAATGGTGGTAGATATCTTTTAGAAGATATGTGGTTGCTATGTGCATCTGTATGAGAAAAATGGATTACAAAGAGGTGCCAGAGGCCTTTTTGATATTACTCATGAATGCCAAAACCCTAGACATCCAAAAACCTAACCCTAGAAGGTGAAACACCAAAAGTCGTGTGAGCCCCTATGGGTAAGTTTGTGTAATTTGGTACCTCAACTTCCTAGGTTCGTAATGTTTGCATACAACCTCCGTTTTAGGCATGTGATATCCCATTGGAAAGTTGTTTAAGAGAGCTACACATTTTGTCATCAAACTTTGACTCTGTCTACATTTTGACTGTGGAAAGACAAAAAAATAATGTTTAGGGCCTCAAAACGACCCTGGAAGTACAACAAGATGTCCTAACATGAAAACATACAAAAAAATCCAGTTCGATTAGGCGATAGGCCACTAGTATCCACCTGGAGGATGTGTGGGGCTTCAGATAGCCCCATAAGTGTAGAACCGACAATTACGAAGAAGTATAGAAGAACGTGTTGAACAAAAACGGACAAGAGGAGCCAGTTGGAATAGGTGGGTGGCCAACAATATCCACCTAGATTCGAGCCCAATAGGCTACTGAAGCTTGGAGTTTGGAAAGGTATAGGAGCATGGAAAGTTTTTTTTATGATGGAGGGTTTCCGATGGGAAGAGTTCAACAATGTTCAGACTATGATTTTCGGGGAATTCGTGTAACTAGCAATTGAAACTTTCTGATGGGAAGGTTCCAAAGAAGACTTATGACAAGATTGTAGAGGTATAGACACATCTTGGAAAGGATAAGAATATCAATGATTGGGATTAATCCTGATTTTGAGATCAATGGTTTAGATCAAAATATTCTTACAATAGTAAATTAGTAAAAAATTCCATGAAATATTTCATATTTTGAAGGTATTTGTCTTGCGGGGCATTTTTTAGGGCCTAAACAACATTTTTATAAAATCAATTTTGTATGAAAATGTGTCTCCTTCTTGGACACACAGTTTATAATTATAAAACTATAGAGCTCGGAGAGATATTTCTATCAAGCTATATTGTTCTCCAAACAAAGCTTGTATGAGGGAGTTATAGCCAAAATAGTGAAGGATTAAATTTAGTATTAGATTTCTTTTATAGGGCATAACTCCTAGTTCAAGAGTCAGTTTTGAACCCAAAAGCAGTTTATGGAAATATAATGGACTATAGAAATCATCCATGGAGCCATATTTGAGTTCTGGGTATCGAAAAATGTACTGTCATAGAAAGAGCACACATGTAGCTTGGAGGGTTAAAAAGGGGAAAATGGTCAAAACTTTCGAAGAGCATAACTTTCTGCTTGGAACTCAGAATTAGAAAAATAAATAGTCAATGGAAATTTATTGAGGAGGAGAATCCATATATTAACTAGTAAAGTTATTTTGAGAATAAAATTTTGCATTCAACTCAAAAGGAGATGATTGGCGGCATTAAAGGGAAGAAAAAATTATGATTTTGCATGCACAATTTTTGTAGAAATAGAGGTTCTAAGAATCAACTTGGTTTCTATATGAGAACCAAAAAAATGGAATATTCCCAAGGGTCTTACACTCATGAGGAATAATTCATAGGTTTTCATGTCATCATGGGTAATTTTGAGACTGAGTCTAATGGAAGAAGAGGTAGGAAAAATCCCATAACTATGAGAAGCCTGCAGAGAGAAGTGAAAAGTTATAGGGATGATAATGAAGGGATCGTGAAGGCTCATGAAGAGATACTTCAAAGTTTGAAAATGTTGTAGAAGAAAGACAAGAAATACTCTGGCACCAGGTAAGAAGCTAGTGCTAGACAAGTGACAACATCCAAATCCCATAACAGAAGGGATGTGAATGGGAATGATAGGTAGTCAATTAGTAGGAGAAAGTTCCATCACTCCCTAGAGAAATCCACTAGGAGAGCTCATGCTAGTTTAGGGTGAGGGAGCATACCAAGTGTGTCCCATGTCGGGAAATAGAGGATAAGGCTTGAAGGAGACATCTTGTAAGGTGAACTTAGGAAGATCCAACCACCAAATTTCAATGGTGAGCATAGGAAGAGAGAAGAGGAAGAGGCATGGCTATTTGAAATGAAGAAATATTTCCAGCTGCATGATTACCCCTCCAGGGTAGAAACAAGAATTAAAACATATAATTGCGAGGAAATACAACCATGTGGTGGGATCAACTTAAGAAATCCAATAATATTGATGAGAAGAAGGTCTCATAGATGCAACTCAAAGGATATTTTTAAGATAAATATTTTTCTGAGCATTACTATGAGAGGAAGATGAAAGAGTTCTTTGAAGAAATATTTCCAGCTGCATGATTACCCCTCCAGGGTAGAAACAAGAATTAAAACATATAATTGCGAGGAAATACAACCATGTGGTGGGATCAACTTAAGAAATCCAATAATATTGATGAGAAGAAGGTCTCATAGATGCAACTCAAAGGATATTTTTAAGATAAATATTTTTCTGAGCATTACTATGAGAGGAAGATGAAAGAGTTCTTTGAAATCAAGTTCGGAAGCATGAAAATGGATGAGTGTGAGAGGAGGTCCTTTGAATTTTTTAAGTATGTTGACTTCATAAAGGATTAAAAGGTAAAAATACAAAGGTTTTTGAGTGGGTTACCCTCTTTCTACAATGACAAAATACAATATGATAACCCTAATACTTCAGAGGAATCCATGAGGAGAGAAAGAAATATCTATGAACAAAGCAGAGGGAGACCATTCTTTCAAAATACTTGGAATAACAAGATGAAAGGAAAGAGGGAGCAAAGGAAGAAAGGTTTTAAGCCATCCTTTTTCAAGAATAATTCTCAAGCAAATCAACAAGGCCAATTAGTCAATAATGAACACAAGACAAATGATTCTTTTGGGAAAAGGATAAGGAAACATCCTATACAATGTTGGGAATGTGAGGGGAATCACTTGTATAAGGACTTTCCTCAAAAAGGAGAAAGAATGAGGATTTTCCACAACATTCAGGAGATGAAATAGTGGAAGACATGGGAGGAAGCATGTCAAGTATTTATGCATCCTTTGGAAACAAGAAAGAAAAATATCAATCCCCCATGATTGAAGTGGAGGGTAATATTAATAACCATCCCATAGAAATTTTAATTGACTCTGTAGAGAGCCATAGATACATAAACTTTAACATTATTGAACTATTTCACTTGCAAAGGAGTAAACATAAGAAATCTTGGTTAGTTCAGTTAGCCACAGGGGTTAAGAGAAAGATCAATGAGTTGGTTAAATATTGTCCGATAGACATGAATGGACTCAACATAAAGGTGAGTTGGTTAAATATTGTCCGATAGACATGAATGGACTCAACATAAAGGTATATGTTAACATTATACCTTTGGGTTCATATGACTTTATAATTGGCATGGATTAGTTGGGAAAACACCATTTTATCCTAGACTATTAAAACAAGAAAATAACCTATCTTGATGAAAAGGGAAAACAAGGAAAGATTCAAGGATTTCCAAGAGTTGTGGTTGTTAGAGAAATTTTATCCATGTAGCTGAAAAAGAGTTTTAGGAAGGGATGTCAAAAGTTTGTAGCCCATATGGAAGAGGCAGCCAGAGATAAAGTGACAATCCTGGAAGACCATCAAATCTTAAAATATTAAAAGGATGCTTTTGAGGAAATCCCGAAGACCATCAAATCTTAAAATATTAAAAGGATGCTTTTGAGGAAATCCCAGGATTTCCACCAAATAGGGACATCAATTTCTCTATTGCTTTCATGCCAGATGTTTCCCCAGTTTCCAAGACATCTTATAGAATGGGAACACCAAAATTGAAAGAGTTGCAAATGCATCGAGAAAATGTTTCCCGAAAGGAGTATACACGACCAAGTGTGTCATCTTGGGGAGCCACAGTTCCTTTTGTGAAGAATAAATATGGCACCTTAAGGCTTTGTATTGATTTTAGACAACTAAATAAGGTCACCGTCAATGAAAAATATCCCTTCACAAGGATTGGTGATTTATTTGATCAGTTGAAAGGTGCAAGAATATTTTCCAATATTGACTTGAGATCATATTATCATCAAGTGAGGATAAAAGAAGAATAAATAAGAAAAACAACATTCATAACAAGGTATGGGAATTATGAATTCATGGTAGTGTCATTTGGACTATCAAATGCCTCCATTTATTTTTATGTGTCTAATGAATGGAGTGTTCAGGGAATACCTATAAAAGTTTGTAATTGTTTTCTTATATTATATTATCATTTACTCTAAGTCTAAAAAATATCATGAGAATAATTTGAGAATAGTGATAAAGGTTTCCAGGCAGTAAAAATTGTATGCTAAGCTAAGAAAGTGCATATTTTATCAAAATAAGATCCATTACTTGGGAAATATTATTTCAATAGATGTGATAGCAGTCGATCCCAAGAAGATAGAGGCCATTAGAGGATGGCCAAAGATAAGAAATGTGACAGAGGTCAGGTCATTTATGGGTCTTGCGGGTTGTTACGGAAGATTCAAAATAGGGTTTTCAAATATTGCAAGCTCAATAACTTCTTTGCAAAAGAAGGGAGTGAAGTTTGAGTCGATTCCCAAATGTGAAGAGAGTTTCCAGTAGTTTAAAAACACTTTGACAAGTGCACCCATATTAAAGATTTCATATCCCTATGAAGACTTTATGGTGTGCAAGGATGTGTGCAAGGAAGGGATCGATGGAGTCCCCGGTCAAAAAGATCATGTTGTATGTTTTAAATCTAGAAAACTAAAGGAAGTTACACATGGTTTAGAGTTAACAACAATTGTACATGCATTAAAAATGTGGATACATTACCTCATGGTGAGGATATTTGAGCTAAGAACATACCAATTTGGTATAAAACATTTATTTGGACAACCAACATTAAATGTTAGGAAAACTAGATGGCTAGAGTTTCTTAGTGAGTATGAATTTGAAATTAAACATATAAAGGGTAAAAAAAACCAGGTGGGTGATGAACTTAGTAGAAGAGATCACGAAGTGCATGTTTCATGGATCAACATGTATATGGCATATTTAAAATATCAAAATATTGAAGAAACAAATTTAGATCAACTTACGACAAAGAAATTTACAACAAAAATTTAGAAATTATGAATTGAAAGAGGATGATATCCTCTTGTACAAGGGCAAGGTGTATGTGCCAAATTCCATGGAGCTGAAAATATCATGCTAAGAAAAATGAGCAATGTTCCATATATTGGACACCTAGAATGTCAGAAATCCATTACAGTTGTAAGGAGCCAATCCTTTTGGACATGAATGGATAAATAAGCGGTGAACTACATAGCCCAATGTCTAGAGTGCCAAAAGGTGAAATAAAAGCATGGACATCCAGCAGGATTGGTACAACCATTGCCCATTCAAAAATGGAAGTGGGAATTGGTTACAATAGATTTCATTACAAATTTGTCCAAAACGGTGAAGTAGCATGATTCCATCATGGCGGTTGTGGAAAAATTGACTAAGGCAACCCATTTTATTCCTGTAAAGACAACACACAAGGCAGTAAACATTGCATAGATTTACATGAAGGAATTTTCTAGGCTACATGGAGTGCCTAAGGCAATACTTTCAGATAGAGATTCCAATTTTACATCCAAATTTTGGCAACGTTTGTTCAAAGTATTTGGAACAAATCTAAATCTTAGTACAACATATCACCAAGAGTCAATTGGGAAAACAAAGAGGACTAATAGGATAATTGAAGGCATGCTCAGAATGCATGTGATGGATCAACCATCAAAGTGAGAGGATTATATCCACTTAGTGAGGTTTTCTTATAATAATGGGTATCAAGCCTCATTAAAAATGATTCCATTTGAATATTTGTATGGCAAGAAGTGTAACACACAAGTGAATTGGGATAATCCAATAGACAAAACCATCATTGGGCCATATTTTTTAAAGGAAATGGAAGAGAATATGATAAGGATCAAGCATAATTTAAAGGTTTCTCAAGACGAACATAAGAGTTATGTAGACAAGAACAAATTTTTTATATATTTTAAAGTGGGGGAACAAGTTTTCCTAAAAGTTAAAGTAAAAAGAAGTTCGATAAGATTGGGTTGTTTCCCAAAGTTGGCATCATGCTATTATGGGCCTTTTGAAATATTAGAAAATATAGGGGAATTGGAATACATGATATCATTTACTACATCCATGAGAGTGGATAATGTATTTAATGTGTCATTATTAAAGAAATATGTGCCTGACTCTAACCACATAATTTATTGGACTATGATCCAAGTGGAAAACGAAGGGGATTTTTGGGTGGAACCAGTACACATCCTGTAATGGAAAGTCAAAGTGCTATGAAAATAATCCATAGAGATGGTAAATGATCAATATACCTACTAAATTCCTGAATGCAACATGAGAGCATGAATGAAACATGCGAGAAGAATACCCACAAAGTTTTTCTAATTTTGAAGAAGATAGAAGCTGGAAACACAAGACTCCATTTTTGGGAAGATAGTTTATGCAACCACATATCAAAATTCTTGGTCACCCGTGATGAAAACCATGATTAAAGAGTGGTGCATCTTGATGGACTGAAGTAAGTGAAGGGTGGAGATTCCTTGGGTCAACAGGTTGAGAAGAATGTGAGATTATGGTTGGGACCGTTGTTGGAGGGTAAAAATTGCAAAACAATGTTTTTATTTTCTATGTATTGTGATGTAAATTTATATATGTATATTTACATGGTGTGGTGCATCGAGTATGATGAAAATTTTTAGGGGAGGGGTAATGTAACAACCCCACTATAATCCCCAATTTAATTAAAATGCATAATGTATATATAAATGTGTTTATGGCCAAACAATGTTAATGCAAAAATGTATTTTCCTGAATTGTAAATAAATTTAATGTAATACCAATTGCTAGTATATGGGAATAGATGGGGGATGATTAATCCACAAGAGAGAGGGAATTCCTAGAGAGTTTCCAAGAGGTTTCTAAGGGGGAAATAATTTATGGCTATTAATTCAAACCCAAATTTCTAAATTTTATTATTATTATTGGGAAAACTTCTATTTCTAGTTGAGTGTATGAGAGCTTGACCATTGAATACATATCATAGGGTGGGTGTGAGAGTCACAT